>APFE031532544.1:0-10528 GCA_000404065.3 Pinus taeda
TGCTCATTGCCAGAAAGTTGGAATGGTTTAGTAATGGCCATTAGTAACTCTATTTTTGGATCTAGTACTTTAAAGTTTGATGATGTTGTCAGTGCTATCCTTAGCGAGGAAATGCAATGTAAAAACTCCAGTGAGACATCGGGAAATGCTTTGAGTGCAAAGTCTAGAGGAAGAAAATGGAAAGAGGAAAGAGCTCAGGATATCGCAGTAAATCAAGGAAAGGCAGATCCAAGTCCAGATTGGGGATAGTGTGCTGGAAATGCGGAAAGAAAGGACACCTAAAGAAAGACTGTAGATCTCGGAAGGAAAAAGAAGGAGATTCGCAGCAAGAAAACAATCATGAGGCAAATGTGACAGGTGAGGTGTTACAAGATGCTTTGATTCTTTCTTTTTAAAATATTACTGATTCCTGGGTTGTAGATTCAGGGTCCTCATTCCATGCCACACCTGATAACAAATACTTTCATGACTATGTTCAAGGAGATTTTGGACAAGTTCGTTTGGGTGATGATAAACCCTGTAAAATTGTTGGAATGGGTAAGGTTCTTGTAAAACAACAGAATGGAAACCAATGGCTACTAAAGGAGATAAGGCATGTTCCAGATCTAAAGAAAAAGATGATTTCAACAGGGTAGTTAGGTGGTGAAGGTTGTGTGACAACTTTCACAGATAAAGCTTGGAAGGTCACCAAAGGAGCCCTGGTAATAGCAAAAGGCGAAAAATGTTGGTACATTGTATTTATGCAATGGTATTTCTAACTCTGTTAATGCTTTAACTTCCAAAGGAGCAGATGCAACATTATGGCATCATAGGCTCAGACACATGAGTGAAAAGGGGATGAAGATTCTTCACTCAATGAATTTGTTGCCAGGTTTGAAGAATGTTGATTTGGACTTCTGTGGGAATTGCATTTATGGAAAACAGAAGAGAGTCAGATTTCTTAGAGTTGGGAAAGAAAAGAAGAGAAAATAATTAGAGCTTGTGCATACAGATGTATGGGGACTTGCTCAGGTATCGTCTCTCAGTGGCTCTCGTTATTATGTTACTTTTATTGATGATGCAACTAGAAAAACTTGGATTTATTGTATTAAGAATAAATCTGATGTATTTGATACTTTCAAGAAATGGAAAGCTTTGGTTGAGATTAAGACAGGAAAGAAATTGAAGTGTCTCAGATCAGAAAATGGAGGTGAACATTGCAACAAAGAGTTTGATAGGTACTATTCAGAGCGTGGAATTCGTAGACAGAAGATAGTTCCAAGAACACCACAAGAAAATGGTGTGTCAAAAAGGATGAATAGAACAATCATGGAGCGTGCAGGGTGCATGAGATTGCATGCAGGATTGCCTTTACATTTTTGGACAGACGTTGTAGATACTGTTGTTTATCTAATAAATAGAGGGATGTTAGACACCTAATCCTCAATGGGTTAGTGTGGAAGCCGAATGGACAAAAGGAGTCCAAGAGACCTTGGGATGTGAAACCCAACGGTCACAACAATGTACTATAAATGTATATGAGTTGTTAATAAAATGTATTCTCATGTTTATCTTTCATATTGTTCTTGCTCCCATGTGTGTTTAACATGTTATCAGAGCGGGCGATCGCTAGTCCTGCTCCAGTTTGAGCCACTTGTTTTGTGGTCTCTATATATATGTCTGTTCTGCATTACCTGACCTCTGACTCTGCCTTATTCCCCTCAAACCTGAAATAACCTACCTCTGCCAGCGCTGCACATCTGTCCATACTGTCATTTCTTGTTTTAAAGCTGAGGCCTGACGGTGCCACTGCAGAGATACGCCACCAGCTCCTGGTATGCGTTGTTGAATGGTATGCGTATGATTCAAGTTTGAATGTGTTATGAAGTTGAATGCGGCTGTTTGAATATGTTATGAAGTTGAATGAGTTTTGGTATGAATGCGAGTCCTGCACCTCTGCCCTTTCTCCCAAAATAAAAAAAAAATGGGCGTTTTCCCTCATCCTCAGATCTGTCACCATCTCAGCACCTCATTATAACCTGTCAACAACTAGAGTGACCGTTGTGTCTCAGACTCCGAATTGCACCATCAGAACTCTCCGCTGGAGTTTCCTAGTGACCTTACCCCTCACGCGACTGAACCTGTGTGTTCTCTTGACGTGCTCAAGAAATGAATTTTCAAATTCTTTGGAGTTAGCCATCAACAAATTTGTCAATATTTTGGCCTAAAATAAGCATTTGGCATTGGTGGCCCTTCAACATACAATGGCATTTGAACCAATTCAATAAAGAGAGTTGCTACTTCTGGAGACCATTTTGTGGCTGCTGTAATCAAAACGTTCTGTTAGTTCTCGAATCGAAACGTTCTCTCTCTTCAATTCTTCTTCTTAACGCTGTTGAATGATGAGCCGTTTTGGTGAACGCCCAGAATGGTCCGCTCCTGTTGCATGTGTTTGAATGCGTATTATTGAATGTGTATATATTGAATGGTATTGAACAACGTAAATATGGTATTAAACTTTCGTTTGTTGAATGGAATTTGACACAGCGTTTGAGTGGAATATTGTATGCGTTTGAATGGTATATGCCTGTACGTTGAATGGTAGTTAAAATGACTTTCATATATATGCGTTTGAGTTAACGTTGTCTAGTGGCTTGAATGACATTAAAGCTGTTTGAGTATTAACGCTGTGGAATTAAAGCTGTGTGTTATTTCAGAATTGTATTTGCGTTGAACACAGTTTGTATATGCGTTGAACTGACTTAGGTTTTCTTCTTTGGCTGAGTTCGAATTGGGATGAAATAACACCAAGTCCCATGCTGGAATGAACCCAACTTCAGTTGACTGACCATATGGTATATTCCAAGGCAGAAACTATCGCTGGGGAGGAGAATCGAACTGGTGGTAGCTGAATACTCTTCACCTGTGTGAGCATCCCTACCACTGTGTGTTGCGCTGGTCACAATTTTGTGGAAGGCTATTCTGGGTGGTTCGAACTTGTTACTGCTAGCTGGTTGGATGTGTGGCTATATTGGAGTCTAAATTGATTGCTTCAGACCTGAGTATCAGCGCAGTGAGTGTGGAGTATCACATCCATGTACCACGAGCTGGAGTATCACACCTCTCTGTGACAACTATTGTATACGAGGTGAATCAATTAAAGTTCTGGGGTATGGTCATCTTGGAGATGGTAACCTACATCTGAATATATCAGCTCCCAAACCTGGTATTGGATAGTATCAGAGCGTAGGTGCCACTTGAGAATTTCTTTGACAATGTAGCTCTTGTCAGTTCTGTCGTATTCTCTTTATGCACCTGTGAGAACTTGAACATTCACTATGCGCCTGACCTAACATTGAAATCTTTATGTTTCCTCTGTCAAAATTCATCCAAGTCACATTTTCGTCCATTGTTAATCAAAATTTCATATCATCGCCTCTGAGAAGTTCAAACATTTTAGTACAGTGCCATTCACCACGACAGTCGAGTGGGTATTTTGGCATATGAAGAAGATAAATTTGATCAATCTGGTATGTGCATTTGAGCATCAATTCATTTGCAATGAGATCCCTGTAGAGTGCTTCACTAGTTTTCGATCATGCTACACCAACTCACATTGTGGATTCGCTCTTGCAATGAGATCCTTGTAAAGTGACTCGTTAGTTTTCCCTCATGCTACACCATCTCACAGCATCGATTTTCTCTTGATATATATTTCTTCCATTAGGAAGGCCATGTCACACAGAGCATTAGTGTGTGGGAGCTGCTACAACAGTGAAGAGGTTGGGTTTCTTGCTAGTGTTTACACCAAAGCAAAAAAAAGGGGCTGAACATAGCAAATAAGAAAATTGTTTATTCTTGGCTCCATCTGACTGTCAAAGGCTGAGATCTTTGTGGAGAAATTACACCAGATTTAATTGTGCTTTGAAATATCAAGGTGTCAAGGGCGAGTTTGTGTTCCAAATATATTGCCTATGCCAAATTAATTAAGGAGTCAAATTGGAGGCTGAAATACTCATTATATCCATAGGTGATCTGCATCTAAATTGTATTCAAGTACATTAAAGTAGCGAGTCATTTGCTACATCGAAATTGATACTGTGCTGTCTAGTATCCTGCTACTCATCTAACAGTTGCAATTATTTATCATTTTATAGACCAATTTGTAGCTAAAGATAACATCACTTCTCTGATTATATTGGTCTGAAATGGATAGAATAGATGATGTACTGAAACTACTGAATAATTTAATACTTTCCACTATTGATGAGATGGTTAAGATCAACAAAACCTCTCTTTCCAATATCAAAATTTGTCTCCAAAATGCATATGAGAATATTGAGTTTTTGCAGCTTGAGACAAAGCTACAGCAAGAAGAATTAAAACAGAGGAGTCATCATTCTGAACCTGTTTTTGTTCAGAAGATTGAAACAGACTCCCATAAAGCAACAAGGTTACATGCAGATGCAAAAACTTAGTCTGCACTTCCCAAGCCCATCATCAGACCTTGGGAACATCTTGTCCACAACAAGCATAGAACCGGTCTTGGATATGACAAGGACTTGTCCTTTCATATTCCAGACTACTCAAAACCCATTCAGTTTCAGAGTGTTGGATTCATTCATAACAGTTCACCTGATCCTCATGAAAGTTTAGCTTCAGCTGTTCTAGACTCTACCCCTCTTCCACAACAACAACAACAACAGATTGTAAAATGCAAACACTGTGACCGAGTTGGCCATTTGAAAGATCACTATTTTGATCTTCATCCATGTAAGCACTGTCATAAAACCAGTCATTCTTCACATAGATGCTTCAGAAAAAAACGTCCTGCAAGAACAAAGATTTATCTTGGATGGATCGCTTCTTGGCAATGGGCATCAATAGCCAAGAAGATATTCCAAACACATGTCAGAATTTGTTCCAGAGTATTGAACAGTCTTGCAGTTGAGTTTTCTCCATCATCTCACCATGTATTTGACAGGGGGGGAAATGATGGTCATCTACAAGCTTCAAAGTCACATCAAGCGAATCTGAGCCACAACCTGCCACACCAGTTTTAGAGTTGTAGCCATTGACAAATATGCCCGTGAACATGCCTTTAGTTGGCAATCTGGGACACTTCCTCTAGCATAAGACTTTAGCTTCTTGCCAGCTTCGGAAGAATTCCAGGAACAAAATTGAGAACACTTCCTCTAGTAGAAGACTCCAACTTCTTGCCAGTTTTGGAAGAGTTCCAGGAATTGCATTAAGCATTCCAGAGTTGTTGGTCATCCTTAAACCATCACAGGTTGAGACTTCCCTTTTCAGGTTGAAGTTTACCTTTTATGCGGGGTGAGACCTCCCTTTTATGGTTGAAGGTTTCCCTCTTTAAAACAATAGGATCACTTCCTCTAGCAGGAAACTTCAGTTTCTTGCCAGTTTTGGAAGAGTTCCGGGAACTGCACTAAGCATTCCAGTGTTGGTGGCCATCCTTAAAACACCGTCCTTTATACCAACATTTCAGAGAGCACATTCAACCTAGTGTTGCCATGCATTTTTGCACATTTTTGTATTACAGCTCTTTTCTTGGACTCATACATAACCCTTCGGATTAAGGGGGGGAATGTTGGACACCTAATCCTAATGGGTTAGTGTGGAAGCAGAATGGACAAAGCAGTCCAAGAGACCTTGGGATGTGAATCCCAAAGGTCACCATATTGTACTATAAATGTATATCAAACTGTTAATAAAATAGCAATGCATGCTTTATCTTTCCTATTATTTGTCGTTGTCCATGTCTGTTTAACAATCCCAATGGTGGTGCAAGAGAAGAAGAAGAAGGATGAGATAAGGATACAAGTGGATATCAAAAAATTGAATGATGCTTGTGTGCATGATTCTTTCCCGACTCCATTCATGGATGAAGTGTTGGATAATGTAGGTAGCCAGGAAGCATATTCCTTCACTGATGGGTTCTCTGCGTACCACCAAATCAAAATCACATCGAAGGATAGAAGAAAGACAACCTTTGCAACTGAGTGGGGTTGTTTTCAATACTCTTTGATGCCTTTTGGATTGAATAATGCGCCTGATATATTTTCGCGCGTGGTTGTGGCGGCATTCAAGGAATTTATTCATAAGTTCCTGGATGCATATTTTGATGACTAGATTGTATTTGGGCTAGTTAAGTGCCATGTAGCAAGATTTCTCTTGATGTTGGATACCTGTTGAAGATACCGGATCGTGCTCAATCTCAAGAAATGTTTGTTCTGCTTTCCTTTTGGGAACCTATTCGGGCATGTGGTTTGCAAACAAGGGCTGATGGTAGACCCCGCAAAGATCGAGGTGATATTTAACTTGGAAGCGCCGAGGAGTGTGAAACAGTTGTGCACTACTCTGGGACATATAGGATATTACAGAAAGTTTATCAAAAGCTATGCCCAGATCACCATGCCATTGGAAAAATAGTTCAAGAAGGATGTCACGTTCTCTTGGAACGATGACAGTAAGAAAATCTTGGATGTATTGAAAGAAAAGATGGTTATCGCACCGATTCTAGTCTTCCCTTACTGGAAGAAAGAATTTCATGTACATGTCAATGCGTCATGTATAGCGCTAGGGGAAGTACTAACACAGGATGGCAGAGAAGGCTTGGACCATCTGATTTCGTTCGCAAGCCACAAATTATCAAAGCAGAGAAGAACTATTCTACCACTGAACACAAGTAGCCAGCTATGTGTATGCGCTCCAGAAGTACCAGCACTACTTGCTAGGAGGCCATTTTAAGATGTATACGGATTACTCTGCGAGGAAGTACCTAGTCAATAATCCTGTGTTGGGGGGGCGCATCTGCAGATGGCTCTTATTGTTTCAAGAATATGACTTTGAAGTTGTTGTGAAGCCTAAACAATTGAACGTGGGACCAAACCATCTATCGTGCATCGAAACAGGAGAGGAACCTACTAACTTGGAAGAAGGATTGCCTGATGCGCAGCTATTTGCAGTGTGTGTCACAGATGGTCATTTCGAGGATATAATACACTTCCTAACAACAGGAACTACACCGGAAGGATACTTTGTCCAGCAAAAGAAGGAATTAGTGGTGCGCGTGGAAGATGTCTCTATCATTATTGGGCATCTATACAAGATGGGGCCTGATGAGATATTGCGATGGCATGTACTTGAGTTCGAATGAAGCAGCATCCTCACAGATGCTTATGGGGGCATCACGGGAGGGCATTATGCAGGGAGAGAAACTGCACAGAAGATTATACCCGTAGGGTTATGGTGGCCAACCCTTCATCAGGATTCAAAAGAATATTGTAAGGCATGTGATATATGTCAATGAACAGGCAGGCCATCGTGGAGGGATGAAATGCATTTGAATCCACAAAATGATGTTGCAAACCTTCAAGAAGTGGGCAAGCAATTTTGTAGGACCCATTCAGCCACAAGGGAAGATATGAGTGAGGTACATTATCACTGCGACGAAGTATTTGACTCGTTGGGTAGAAGCGTAGCTGGTGAAGGATTACACGAGCGT
Organism: Pinus taeda; assembly: GCA_000404065.3. NCBI lineage: Eukaryota > Viridiplantae > Streptophyta > Pinopsida > Pinales > Pinaceae > Pinus > Pinus taeda. Next base: position 7,505 of record APFE031532544.1, read on the forward strand.
GATGGCTGCAAAGTTCTTATTTGAACATGTACTGACGCAATTTAGATGTCCAAGGATCTTGATGAGTGATCATGGTACCCATTTATTGAATGAGATGATCAACGCACTAATGAATGAATTTCGGGTATATCACCAGAAGAGCACACCTTATCACCCACAAGCTAACAGGATAGTGGAGACATTCAACAAAGTGCTTGAAAACGTGTTGACCAAGGTTTGCAATGCTCGGCAAAGTGATTGGGACCTACGCATACCTGCATTATTGTGGGCTTATCGAACGACATGCAAGAAGTGGACAAGACAAACCCCTTTTAGGCTTGTCTATGGTGTGGAAGTCGCATTACCTATGGAATACATCGTACCTAGTCTGTGCATAGCAGTGCTCACAGGTATGAAAGATTGCGAAGCCCTAGAAGAGAAGCTCGCGCAACTGTATGAGCTCAAAGAAGAAAGATTTTTGGTTGGATTTCACCAACAGGTCCAAAATCAGTGTGAAAAGGCATGGCATGATCGACACATGAAGCTATGCACATTTAAGGTAAATGACCTGGTTTTGTTGTATGATAGTAGGTTTGATAAATTCCCTGGAAAATTCAAGATGCACTAGTTAGGGACTTATGTTATTAAGGAGATTACCAATGGAGGATCAGTACATCTAGTCAAGTTAAATGGAGAACCCTTCCTAGGAAAGGTGAATGATAGTCACTTGAAGCCATACACCAATGGTACGGCTAGGTGACTAAATGAAAGTAGCATAGTCTTAGCACTCCAGGCAACTGAAAGGAGGCGGCGGACTTTAAACTACACTGCCCAAGTTGGGGAGCTGTGTGATTGGAAGATGGTGCGAAGCAAGGACATGTCACTGGGTTTGTGACAGCATGGAGGGAGCTACGCTACCTAGGGAGAAATCGTGCAGGTCGACTAGAAAGTGACCGTTAAAGTCACTTTTCATGAAAAACGGTAGAAGTGAGGCCAAATGAAGGGGTGGCCAGCATTTAAGACAAAATTTATGGCTTAGATCCTTGAAAATCTATTGCCAACCTAGCATTAATGAACTGATTTCAAGGGGAACAGTCGGATTTGAATTCAAATTTCCCTATAAATTACAAGTGGTTGTCCAACAAGAAACACTTGGAATTTTAAGTATTCAGTTGTTTGCTCTCCAGTGCACATGAACTGTGAATTCTTTCAAGACCTAAGAGTGAGTCAGAGTTTGAAAATTTGTCAAAAGTGACACAATCACTTGCTAAAATCATCATTTCGACCCATACAGAAGCTAAGAACACCGAAAGAGTGGCCACTGAGGAAAATGTGTAGGAAATTGATTTGCATGTTGAAGAAGCTACCCCAGAAGTAGCCGAAATACTGGCGCAGGTCCCTAAATCTCTGAGAACACCGAGATTGAAGCCAACCCCAACCAAGGAGACTATGAAAGATAAGAAGGGCAAGTAGCCTGCCATCTCGGTGTGCACATCGCTGAAACAACCCAACAAAGCCCACTGCCGAGGAGAAAGGCAAGGCTATAAAGCTAGAGGAAGAAGAGGAGGATATCGAAGACATCCCCATGGACGATGAAGATGTGGGAGTGGAAATAGAGGAGATTGAAGCCCAGGATGTGGACCCGATTACACTGTTGTTGGAGTATGTCCCTTTGCACAAGCCTAAGTCCAAGGTCCCCAAGGACATTGATGAAAGTAAGAATCCAATACAAACCCCATTACCACCAGATGAGATCACTTTTGACAGTCTGCATTTGGCATGGGTGCTGATTTTGAAGCTCAAAGACTAGGACTTAGTGGACCATGAGAATTTCCTGCACCTGGTGATCGAATAGTTGATGCGCTGCATCATAGACACACAAATAGGGATGACTGCACACGAGCCATGGAAGTGGCTCAGAGGAGTAGAGAAAGCAGGATTACTCAAACTACTCTAGGTGCCACACTATAATCGCGCCCTATGATGGTTTTAGTCATTAAGAAGCTATTGTGCTTGGTGCATCATGGGTGTCTATGGTTGGAGGATTCAATACCCATCACGCCTGCTATATACAGGAGAAAATCCGGCGATTATTTTTGGTGGCAAGGGTGGTGAGCTGGCGCTCGCAGAATTGATGAAAGAGAAGTTTAAATTGGTGAAGAAGTCACGCTGGTACACAATCTCCAGCATTTGTGACCCCGCTGTGAAGGTGGCAATGCAGATCCTTGCAGGAAAGGTGATGTGGAAGTGCCACCCCGATGAGGTATTGTTGCCCTTCATCGCACTCACACAGCAGTGCAAGGAAGGAGTCCATTTTAACTGGTTGAACTACCTTCATGGCAAGTTCCTAGCCAACTATCGTGAAGTGTAGGAGTAGAGCAAGACGTTCCACTATGTGTGGCTCTTGCTCTTGATTGTTCTTGTAGCATGGGAGCTTATGGAAGATAGCCAATTCCCCTTGGTCGTGTCAGACCTCCCTGAAGCAGTGAAATACACTTCGCTATGGGCAACCAAGGACGCGAAGTGCATTCACGATAGAAAAATCTTCTGGATACTTATGGAAATGAATATCAAGATGGCCATCAATCGCAAATCGTGACTATTGCCCATGATATATGCTAACCTGCAAAGCTATGCCGAATTCAAAGTGGATTTCCATTGAATCTCAATCAGGGCATGAAAGGACCCTATGCAGAAGTGGTACGACTTGTTGTACCTAACCACAGATGATGCCATTGATGTAGTGTTGGATAAATGGTCGGTGGAGTGGTGCACCTCCATGGACTTGGTGGTGGGTGGAAGCAAGTCCGCAAAACAAAATAAGAAGGACGAGGCCAAGTTGAAGATGGTGTTGGAGAGGTAAATCCCCTCTACGGATAGAGGCGATCCCTACTAGCCCAAAGGGGGTCTAGCAACAATCAAACAATGCTACACTGCAGGTTCCTAGTTTTAATTAACAAGTGGGTAAAAGAAACCTACTTGGATTCCAACGCTATGTTTGTCGAAGAGATGATCCTCTCGCTCCTTCGCTCCAGCCGATCACAG
>APFE031532554.1:62200-84569 GCA_000404065.3 Pinus taeda
CAATCTAGTGTTACATGAACCAAATGATATAAAAATTTCTACAAATATAAGCCTCATTTCACAATACAATAGAAAAAAATGTGGAAATAGAATAAAACCATGGCCAATATCCAAAAAATGAATATTGGCCATGGTGATGGCCAATATTCAAAACCTCCATTTTTGCATTTCATGATGTAATATGAATCCACAATATTAATATCAATATGAACTAGTGATAAAAATGATTTTGAATGATTGGTTCATATAACTCGTTGTTTATGTTTGAATGGTCTGTTGCAAAGAAAAGAACAATAGGCACTTAAAAAAAATAAGTAAATTGAACAACATGAAAAATGATGTAAACAAATTTCTCAAATATTACTATGAATATGATGAATTTATTAATCTCATAAATATATGAAAATGATTATTATATTAAAAGTAAATAAAGAGGACAATAAAAGCAATTCAAAAAACATACTATAAAGAAGCTCACAATGTTATTTGTTGTATGTCATAGCGATATGGACTTCAATAGCTCCTCTTCCTTCTTCCTAATTGTAGCATATGCGCTATCTTTCATCTTGGCATAACATTGAAAAGAGAAAGGTGGTGCAATGCATAAACCATCTATTGATTTCACTCTTGATATGGTTGTGAAGGTAAGGCCTTGCTGCTCTTTATTCCCAATTTCAACTGACGCTCGTTCTAAAGTCAATCCCTGTGACTTGTGGATTGTAAGAGCCCATGACATCTTCAAAGGAATTTGTTTTCGATTTCCTCTTATCACTAGTGTGATAGGGACAATGTTCCGATTGCTTGCATCAAATGGAATACCAACATACTTATCAAAAACAACAGTTGTGAACATTGGTAGTTGAGGTGGCTTAGAGGTAGGCGGATAAAATATATCCTTAACATAATTAAGTGCACCATTCACCAAGCTAGCTTCAACCCATAAATTACATGTCAACATAACACGCTGACCGTGACACAACAGAACTTCACGGTCCAATTGATCATCAACAACACCATTGATTTTTGAATGCCTTGAATGCTTAACAACACATTGTGCAATTGGAGAATTTAATGATTTTAACATATGCCTATTATGGAAGGAGACAAAATTATTTGTTGGAAACATGTGAACTGCTGCATTAAATAAATCTCTTTCTCTAGGATGCAACCTCATATAAGCCCGTGACATAAGAAACTCCCAATATTCAAGAACAGGTTCTACATTTCTTATGTTAATGAGGACTCTATGAAAACAAGATTGTTTCTCATTATTCCCTTTTTGGTGAAATATTGTGTCAAGAGTGACAACAATGTTGAATTTGTTCCACAAGATTTTCCCTGCTATATTACCTGCATACAAAGGCTTATCTCTCACAGGAGGCAGTTGGCCAAGGTCACCCACAAGGATGATGGATCTTCCACCAAAAGGACAATTATTTTTCTCTGGAAATGCTCCTCGTAATCGAGCATCTATTTGCATAAAAAACCTTGATCCCAAAAGCTCATTTCATCAATCAATATATATCTAACATGTCGCATTTCTTCTTAGAATACTGCAAGTGACTGCCCCAGTAGTGGCTGCATATCTTTAATTGGAATTCTTAGAGCTAAGTGTATTGTTTTTGCATGTATATTAAAAGCATATATTCCTGTTGGGGCAAGAAGAAGCAAAGGGCTTCTTCCATTACTTGATGAATTATAAAGAGCTTCAAAAATACAATGGATAAGGAAAGACTTCACGGTGCCCGCAGTGCCCTGAATAATCATAAGAAGAGCTTCACGAATCTCATATTCAGCAAAGTGCCTTAAGATAATTTCAAAAGAAAGTCGTTGTTTTTCCGACAAAGAATCTGGAGATGCAAATGTTATGTTTGAAAGGTCAACAATATCACCCCTTGATTTTGCATTCCTTATAAAATTAAAAGCTTCTTCTACAACATCATGAGAAATAGTTGTACTTTCCGAGTCAAAGGATATATCAAAGTCCCTTCGACCAAGGGTGTGAAGATCAGAAACATTCACATCATTTGGTGGAACCAAGCGAGAGAAAATCTGCCGTTCTTGAAAATCATCTTCAAGATTCATTTCCAGGTTAGAAAAATCACCATCTTCTTCATCTTCAATATTGTCTATAATTGATGGATTTCGATCAACATGCCATGCTCGATATCGACAATTCCTTCAATTTTCAATAATAATTTCAGCTGAAAGGCCAATTTCTACAGGGATGTCACAAAATGGCTTGTACAAGAGCAATTATGTCCAGCAAAAGGTTTCAAATTCCTTTGAAGCCTCACCAGGAATAGAATAAAACCATGGCCAAACTCGAACAATAGCATGAACATCTCTAGGCTTCCATGGATCTTGTTTACGCTTGATATCAAATGTCCAAGATCTTGTTGTTTCTATCAAAGATAGATGTTCAAGGAAAAAAGGTATCTTCTGATAATGTTGAACAAAAGTATTCTCAAATGAACATTGCAAGCCATCCCTTGAGATTTTCCTAGAAACCTTTCTTCCAACATTTAAGGAAACAAATTTCTGACTACAAAAAACAAGAGGTAGCTTAAGCAACATATGGCATGTTTCTTGTGCTCCAATGTCACAATCAACAATCATTTATGCAAGAAACTTTCTATATGAACATAAAGCATGATCCTCAGAGCCAATAGAATTTGAAATTCTAGTTAACATATGATGATAACTTTCAAACCTTTTTTCTGCTTTTGATGCATACTTAGCAATATATTTCAAGATAACATAGCGAGAAAGCACTGGATGGCAATCAACCTTTGCATGCCACATTGTTAGAAGGTCAATGTTATGTACATTAATCCTGTCATCATTTCTTGTTGGCTCATATTTTTTTCTTCCTTGATCATCTATGAACAATCTTTATTCATCACAAAGATCCCATGGAGCATTGTACCGACATGTTAGAATATTTCCCTTTTTGCGCAAACAAGAATGTACAATACACTTTGTGTGCCTTTGGACATAGTTTAAAAATTCTTCGTAATCATTATGAGGATTAGAAGAGAAAATCTGACTAGTATTCAATAGGCAAGGGTCATCATTGAGGCTTCATGGGACCATTATGTTGCGACGATGTATGTCACGCGGATTCCATGCAGTTACATATTTGTTGAAGAATATCTTTGCAAGTTGTACATCAGAACTATTTGACCAATCAAGTATTTCCATGTCAAGAGCGCCTTCTAACCATAGGAAACCATGGATATGTGCTGAACCTCTATTTTGCCACTCATATCTGAAAAAAATGAAGATATAGTTACTACAAACAAAATAAATAGAATCATAATAAAAGTTGAAAAAGTATAGGAAAAAAATTCAACAACACAAACCTGTACCAGAAGTCTTTAGCTTTAAGATATTTTTGGATAACTTCCTCTCGAAAAATATTGAATCTATGGTGCATAAATGGCACAACAATATGAGGGCACTGGATAACATTCTCAATTTTCATATGCTACTCATTTAAAGAACGAGAATGTGAATGTATGGGCATGAGGTTATGAAGCTCTAGCCACTTTGTGTCAGCTGCACTCAAAGTAAAAAATAAATATGGACATCCTAACTGAGTAATCATGTTCGTCAATTCAGCTCGACACTTAGTCCATTATGCCCTTGTACCTCTCTGAGAAGAACCAAACCGAATAAGATGCTCAACTCTTCAATTGTTGTAGGTGAGTTATCATGTAAATGTTTCTTTGCAAAAACTGCAGTAGTTGCTTGGCTCTGATGCCGCATTATCATGTTCAATAGGTAATACTGAAAGCAAGGATGGCTTCCAAATCTCTAATCATAGTACCTAAGAAGATGCAATGCATACTCATGAAGTTCAACACTACAAATACGTGGTTGCAACCAATTAGCATCACCAGTGGGGAACAATGTTGGGAATTCCATATCTAATAACCCCTCTGTATTATATTCATTCACTAGAGAGGTTCCAATACTGGGCCAATCCATGTCTTGAACATGTGAAGAGTCAACATTATCAAGAAATGCTCTAATTTCTTCCACTTCTCTTCATTGATTTGGTAGGCGAGCAACAAAAGAAGAAGGATGAGAGGGAAAATTCTCAGCAGGAAACCCTTCATTATTAGTTTCATTGATCTCAGATTCTTCAATATCACAATCAACAAATTTAAGCCTGGAGGAGACATTGTTGATCTTTCAGGTAGAGCATTCACTGAATCATAATCAATTACAACTTCTCGATAATATTGATCATGTTGGATTTTGTAAAGCAATGCAACCATCACTCGAGATCTTTTGACATAACATTCATAATATTTAGACTGAGCGGCATGTCTTCTCACAATTAGAAAGTCAATATCTTCAACATCTCGTGGAAGACTTTGTACAATTGTAGAAATATCTTGAGGAAATCTAATTGTATTACCACTATACTTATATTGCCCACCTCGAGCATGTGTCACTTGCAAAATAGGATTCACACGTGCTATTAGCATTTCTTCAACTTGAGTAAGAAATCTTAAAATATGAGGTTGCTCACTAGGATCTATGTTATTATATCGAAAAAAATGATGGGCTCCTCCTTCACTCTTACATCGTCTAAAAATAGGTCCTTCAGAATGTCTCACAACATGGATTTTGGGATATTATTCTTGGCAAATGTGGCATATTTGGACAACTGACAAGCTATCTATCTTTGCTTGAAATCTTTTATGCACTGCAATAATGTTTTCATCAAAATTAATATGATCTCTATTGGCCGAACCATGTTGAAAACCATTTGGAAGAGTAAAATTTCTTCTAATATGTACTTCATCTTCAAGAACATGAGATTCCTTTTACAAATTTGAAGCATGTGGAATGGATCTATGAGAATGTCTTTCCAAATTTATGGTGTGCATTTCACGAACCTGAGAGGATGTAAAGGTCTCTTTGTCATAAAATACTTTAAAATTTAATTTCCAACTAATTATAAATGAAAAAAATGAAAAAGAATCAAATGCATTCAAAATTTACATTTTTGTCTTGATGTGGATGAGGGTTATGAGATGGTTGCTCTTGGCTTCTAACATTAGTGGATGGAACATCTTGGGATGTAGTTTCTATGCCTCTATTCAAATGAGTTGTTTCCTATTTCAAAAAAATAAAATACGTTATAAAACTAAATGTCCAACAAAGAAAGATTCAAAAATAGAAAAGAAATCAAATACATTGAACATCTACATTAGTTTTACTATTTGATGTTTTGGATTCCAATTCTACAGCCTAATGAGATGAGATCATGGTTTCTCCATAAAAGGTTACAAAATACAATTTCCAGGCAACTGTAAATGAAAATATGAGAAAAATATCAAATTCACTCAACATTTACATTTGTTTGGTGATGTGGATGAACGTTATGAGATGGTTCCTCTTCACTTCTAACATTAGTAGATGGAACATCTACGAAGTTAATTTGTATGCCTCTATTGAAATGAATTGTGTCATGTTCAAAGAAAATAAAATACGCCATAAAATTCAATGTCCAAGCAACTAGAAATTAAAAAATGAAAATCAAATCAAAAACATTGAAAATTTACATTAGTCTGCAAATTTGATCGTCGAGGAGAATGCACAGGAAGTTTATGACATGCTTCATCTTCACTTCTCAGATTAGTAGATGGAAAACTTTGGGAAGTAATTTCTAGACCTCTATTAAAACAAGTTGTATCCTATTCCAAGAGAATAAAATAACATAAGTTTAGTAAACAAAAATGTTTAAATATAGGAACGTAATAAAACAACCACTATTGCAGCGAAAATCAAAATATCATTGTGTTACCTCCATTGTTCCACGCGAAATGCTACCAGGGATGACTGATTCTCTTGGTGGGACCATATTACTTTGAGAATCGGGATTTGAAGGTCCGATGTTTTGAGCAACTGGCTCCAAATTATCAAACAAATGGCCAAGTAAACTATCATCCAAATCATCACACAAAATGTCATCATTACCTCCACCATGGATGTTTTGCAACCTTTGGCCATCAAAACATGCAATTGGACACACATAAGGGTTAGGGTGGACATTTGCATCCACATTATCGATATGGGATTCTTCCCTATTGCAAGATGTTTCCCCAATGTTATGAACATTTTCAGGAGAGCATCGAACAACAAGATTATGCTGACGAGGAGCATATCGTGATAATGAACTATCCTTTTTTGCTTAAGCAAGAGACGTGCCTTCTATTTCATTAAATCAAGAAAACTTTTACAAAATTTACACTAAGCCACCAAACTGAGTGGTGTAAGGCTTGAAAGGAGCGTTCTCAATAGAAACTGAGCAAAAGAGTACATACAAAAATAAACATCGGGAACCACCGGGACCAAGAACCCTTCCCGCAAAAGTCCGCGTCATAAAAAACCTAACATGCCTTTAAATCTCAACTGTACAAACTTTTCAAGAAATCCGACACTTAAGATTCTTTTCGCATCATGAAGAAGCAAGATGGAAAACCATCGGACCCCACCAAACCGCTCGTTCATTCCAGATCGTTGATCGACCTTATCCCATTGGACAGTGGATCTGCATATTGTGCGGCCTAAGTGAATGGACCATTAGCGTGCGATGAGGGTGGTTTTTAGGACCAACCCTCATCCACGTGTCAAGATAATAATGCAATCGCTGCCCAAAATTTAAAACCGCTTTCAGCTTGAAAGCGGTGTGATCGCACCAAAACCACTTTGGACGCGGTTTTTGTCTCCCGCCACTGAAAATTGCAAAAAGATGTCACCACGACAGGAGCCGTCATTTGTAACTTTCCACCTCCCTTCTGACTGAGATAACCTTGTGCCCTACACCGGAGATATTTAGGAAAGTGATTCCCATAGTTGCAGAGGCCAACCCTGAACCAACTTCCACCAAAGGCTTGTCCGTCCATGAAAGTGAAAGTTGCCAAAATTTGCTCATTGCTAATTAGCTTCCTCAGTTTTTTTCTTATACACTTCTTTGTCCTCTTCCTCCTGGTATTGGCAAATTTCTTTAGGTTGCTCGGCGGCATTGCGAGCCAATCCCTCGAACAACTGCTGTCCTCACAGCAGACACCTTGGTTGGCAAGAATATCAACCAACTTGTTGGTCTTTCGCCGCACATGGATAAATCTAAGTGTGCGCAGTCCCTGAAGATGTCCCTGAATTTTATGGAGAACCCTTAATAACCTCCAATGTTTTGTGACTTTCTCCGGCCCTGTTCCATGACTAATTCCCTTGTCCACGTTGATAACTAACTCTGAATCAGCTTCTATAATTACATTTTCGCAATTGCTTTGTTTCAGAATCTCTAGACCTTGTTCCAAAGCCATTAATTCTGCCATGTTGTTGGTGGCTTTTCCTAGATGACCATAGAAGAGGGAAATAATGTTTCCATTTTCATCCCTGAGAACCCCTCCGAAGCCTTCCATGCTCGGGTTTCCCTTTGAAGCCCCATCGATATTATACTTTAAAAAGCCTTCCGGGAGAGGATTCAAGAAATCTTTAACCGGTTCCCTCATGTTTATTTTCCTGTCTATATTTTGTGGGGTAAGCCCCTGCATGCCTAACTGCCCGAGAATTGATAACTCTGCTTCTGAAGGAGGATTTTTGGGGGTATCCCTTACTGTAGTGCTGACTATCTCCTTAAGCTGTTTTACGATTTTCTCCCACAAGCGAAGAGAGGAATTCTTCTCTTCTTTGAAGATTCTTCTGTTTCTCTCTTTCCACACATTCCATATAATGAAACTTGGCAATAGAGCCCAGGCAGAGTTAAGAACTTCATAATCCGAAAAATTATTCCTCCAATTGTTGAGGGTTTTAGTGATGCTTCCTTTGTCTCTATCAGCCTCTCTGAAGATGGTAGCCAAAAAATCCCATAACCTGGAGGTGAAAACGTAGCTATTGAGAAGATGTTCAATGGTTTCCTCTTGGACTTCACAGAGCTGGCATCTGGAGGGTCCCATCATACCTCTCTTCCTTATATTATCCCAGGTTAAGATTTTTCTGTGGTGAACGAGCCACATAAAGAGTTTGATCTTCATCTAGCCCTTGTGCCTCCATAGCTTCTGCCAAGTTCTATCTGTAGCTTGGGATTCCAGCCCAAGTAGAATACCCTTTGCTTCCTTAATGCTAAAGTTGCCCTCTTTGTTGTTGCCCCATCTTAGTTGATCCTGCCCTTTAGAAACTAAAATCATCCTCTGATCTAACAACCTCTTAAGGGTCTCTACTCTACAGATCAGGGTCCTATTCTCTCTTCCATCTATTTTTTTCCATGTTCTCCATTTTTCTGTATTGTGAGAATGTTCCCAAAAGTCCTTAACTTTCACTAATTCTAGGTTTTCTTTCTCCTATTTGAGGCCCAAAAATTCCTCTCTCAAAAGAGGTGGTTCTTGTTGCCATTTGTCCTCCCAGAATAGTGCCAGATCTCCATCTCTGATTTCCCGTAAACTGTTTTTTTGAACAACCTCTCTATTCTCCCAGGCCTTGTTCCATATGGGAGATCCCTTTATGTTTCCCGACATTCTTATGAGATCATGATAAATGCAAGCACTGGCATATTTCTCCTTCCATATGCTTGCCCATTGAGCCTTAGGATCCTTAACCCACCTCCACCAAAGTTTGGCCCCTAGAACCTTACTTAGAATCTCTATATCATCCAATCCCAGGCCTCCTTGGTTCTTGGGTTTACAAATCTTTTCCCATGAGACTAGTGCCCATTTTTTCCTTGTTTCCTCTTTGCCCCAGAGAAAATATCTTTGTATGTTTCTAAATTGCTGTAAAACTCCTTTTGGAGCTGGGAGAGCTGATAATATGAAGACAGGGATAGCTTGGAACACTGCCTTTGTGAGAACCAGTCTACCCGCCAGATTTAGAGACCTGATTGCCCATTTCCTGATCTTGTCTTGCATCTTAATGATTAGTTGTTCCCATATGCTTTTGAGCATAGGTTTAACCGTAAGAGCAACTCCCAAATACTTAGAGGGGAGAGAGTCTCTTTGGAATCCAAGGATTCTCAAGACATTTCTCTGGATGGCTAAATGGGTATTAAAGAAAAATATTTTAGATTTGGAAATATTAACTTCCATACCTAATTCCAAATCAAATTCCTTCAAAATCTGTTTGTATGCAAGCGCTTCCTTGTCCGTGGGAATTCCCTGTAGCATGGTATCATCTACAAACTGTTGATGAGTCAGAACCTGACCATTCTCCGAAAGTTGGAGTCCTTGAATCTTTCTGGTTACTCTAGCATGCTTGATGGACCTCCCCAGCCCTTCCATCATGAGGATGAAGAGAAAAGGAGAGAGAGGATCTCCCTATCTGAGTCCTCTAGAGGGAAGAAAAATTTCAAAGGGAGAGCCATTAATTAAAATTGAAAAGATGGAGGAAGTCACCAGGGCCATGACCCATCTGATCTAATTATGATCAAAACCAAACGCTGCAAGCACTTTCTTGATATACGTCCAATTTACTTTGTCATATGCTTTGGCAATGTCCAATTGCATTATCATACCCAACTTCCTTTCACTATTTAACGACTAGACCACCTCATGAGCTTGTATGATGTTATCTAGAATTTGTCTGCCTTCCACATAACCTGATTGTTCCCCTGAAACCAGCGAAGGTAGCAAAGGTTTTAGTTTGTTGGCTACAACCTTGGAAATTATCTTATAAACTACATTGCATAAATCAATGGGTCTATACCTCTTTGGAGTTTGGGCATTGTCCTGCTTTGGAATTAGGGAGATAAAGGAGGTATTGAGAGCTTTCAAAATATTTCTGTTTAGCCTGGAGTCTTCCACCACCCTTATAATATCCTCTTTGAAAATATTCCAACAAGCTTTGAAGAAATCTACATTGAATCCATCCAGACCTGGAGCCTTACCATTTTGCATTTCCTTGAGGACCTCACTGACCTCCTTTTCGGTTACAGGTTTGTTAAGATTACCGTTATCCTCTCTAGATACCAACTTCGGGATATGTTTAATGATGTCCTTGATGAAAGGAACGTTGTCTAAAGTGTTTTCCTGCGCAATACCTCGAAAGTGTTTAACTAACACTGCTTCTATCTCCTTGTGAGTTTGATGTAGCTTCCCATCCGCGTCCTTGATCGAAGAGATCCTGTTGTGAGTCCTATTAGCTATTGTGGAATTATGGAAAAATTTTGTATTTCGCTCTCCTTCTTTTAGCCATTGAACTCTTGATTTTTGTTTCCAAAAAATTTCCTCTTGATTGCATAGCTTTTCCCATTCTTGGTGATACTTCTCTACTTGGTCATTTTTATCCTTATCAAAGCCTTCCTTGATCAAAGCTTGGTTTAGCTCCATAACTTTATTTTCTATAGCTTTCTTTCCTGCAAAAATATTACCAAATTCATTCTTATTCCAGGCTTTAAGCTTTTGCTTGATGTGCTTTAATCTTTTGTGAAGCAGGAACATTGATGATCCTTGAGTTTGCAAACCCTCAAGCCACCATTCTTCAATGTTGTTGATGAATTCTGGGTGAGAAAGCCACATGTTTTCAAATCTGAAAGGTCTATTTCTTGGGGTTCCTATGCCCTTGATTTCCATTTGAACCGGCCAATGGTCTGAACCTCCAAAGGGAAGAATTCTTGCTATGATTTCCTTTTCTAGAAGCATGAGATCCTCAGATATCATGAATCTATCTAACTTGGAGGCTACCTGTGAGTCCCCTCCTCTTTTATTATTCCATGTATAGAGGCCATTGTTTGTCTTAATATCAAAAAGCTTCATGCTTTCTGAAAAGATTTGGAAAGCTAAAGAATCTCTATTTAGAGCTCTTGTGCCCCTTTTTTATCCGAGAGAGATTTGATCATATTGAAGTCTCCCCCTAGGACCCACGGTAGTCCTGCATGTCTGACTCGTAGATCCACCAAGGAATCTATGAACCTGATTTTGTCATCTAACCTTTGAGGGCCATAAACATTTGTAACTAGGTAAGAGTCCCTGTCTCCTACTGGTTGTATAACAACTGATAAATAATTCCTTGATGCCTCTGCATCAATTATTCCAATCTTTTGGGGATTCCAGAGAGTGAGGATACCCCCTGCTGTATTTTCTGCTTTAACTTCTAGAAACTCAAATCTACTGAGCCATTTACTATGGATTTGCCTTAATCTCTGAATGGAGCATTTTGTCTCTTAGATAAAAATTATATCTGGGGCTGCTTGTTTCATTCTATTATTCATTATTCTATGTTTTCTCTTGCTACCCAAACCTCTAATATTCCAAGTTGTGAACTTCATAATTAAAGATTGGTAAAGGAATAACTGGTTAGATCTTTCATCTTACCTGAGTTCACCATAAGCTTTCCACATTCCATCAGTAGCTCGTTTTGTTTTTTCCTGCCTCTTTTTTCCCCCTTGGATTTCTCGGTGCTAACCCCAGAGTCATTTTTACTGCCTTCACCCCTTCATTGTTCTGTTTTTCAATGTTTTTTACTCCATCCAAACCTTTTGCCTGGGATTTCCATAAGAATAACTGATGTATTTTATTGAGCTCTTCTTGTGGTAGTGATTCTACCCCGCCAGTTGTTCCCTAAGCCAAGAACCCTTCTAGATCCAGGTTTTCTCTGTCAAGAATCTCCTGTAGCTCATTGTCCTCCATGTCCATTTCACTTTGGGTCATTTCCTGATCCATTTCCAGCTCTGATTCATTCAGCGTGATCCCCTTCTATTTGTCGTTTTCCTGTGTCTGATCTCTTTCTTTTTCCTTTTCCTTCTTCTCGTACTCTGCATTCATTGCTTGATCTTCTATTGAAATTTCTTCATCCTCTTCAAGAACTTGGAACTGGTTCTGACTAACCTGTTGTCCTTCAGCTTGGTGTTGCTTTGGCCCTTTTTTTCCACTTTTCCCTTTATGAACTACTTTGTAAAAGCTATCTGTGTCTTTCATTGTGTTTATTTTGTTTTTGTGCTCTGCTTTACTAAGGGGGTAGTCTCTTAGAAGGTGCCCATGTTCATGACATCTGTGACATCTAAATGGAATATTTTCGTAATCGACTGTTTGCACCGATTCCTCATCAAAAACCTCCAACATGACTTCATCTGGAAGGGCTCCGGAAAGATCCATTTCCACACAGTTCCTAGCAAAAGAGGTGTATTTTCCCATCCTTATGGCTTCAGAGGCTTTGATAAACCATCCTAATTTTTGGCCTATGGCTGTAAGAGATTCAGTTTGCCAATAGTCAAGAGGTAGAGAATAGAGTCTTACCCAAACCGGAACTAAAGTGAAAGTTTCCCACTCCAAAACGAAGTTCATCATCCATGGCCGCATATAGAGCCCTGCTGCTGCATAGAAGTAGGGTCCGCCTTCAAACACTCTGTCTTTATCTTCGATGTTGGTGAACACCACAGTAAAGAATCCTTTAGATCCCAGATGTAGATCAATGCTTCCTTTGGGTTTCCAGTGGTATCTTATCCATGTTTGTAAAGCTTTTTCAGTGGGCCATAGCCCCATGAATTTGCATATGATTGCGTAAGTCCGCATGTGATCTTTGTGCTCCCGCAGAGCTAGATCATTTAAAACTACTCTAGGAGTAATTTCAGCTCTGGGTTTGCACTGGCCCTTCTGAGTTTTGTCTTTTGCTCCCTGTATTTTGTCGTTTTCTTCCTTGTCTTGTGTGCCCTCCTTCTCCTTCGATTTGGTACTGTCTGAGGCCTCCTCCCTATTTTTTCTTTTTTCCTCCGCTTCACTTCTCTCTTTTTCCGGAGGCTTATTACCCTTGTTGGTCACTGCTTCCTTGTAGGAGGGAGTGGAGCTCCCTCCTCTGCGTTGATCCATGGAGAGAAACCCGCTGCAGAAGATTGTAACCCTAGTCACCTTCGCTACTCGCTCCCCTATCCTGATAATGAACTATCAACAGTAAATATTCTTTCCATTATATCATCCATAGTACGATACTTAAGAGGAATTATAAAATCATTTTCAAGAGTGGCTTCACTTGTTTTTCTATTATATGTAGCTCTCCTATGCTCATTTATGCAATCCTTATTTTGTTGATACCGTAAATGACGACTTTCATTAGACCTCTCACGTGATTTTGGTGACAAATTTTGTTTTCTTGTACTTTTGTTTGTGCGTTCAGATGACATGTCTACAATGAATAATAAAATATTCATTATGGAATCATAAACATGGAACATAACAAATATCTAATATAAACAAACAAAAAAGAATGAAAAAGGCACAAGTTTTTTTGGAAATCGTAAAAAAACATAAAAAGTTTATATGTTATTTTTTTCCAACCATATAAACTTATCAAAATTTATAATGCTTTTTCCAAATGGCTAAAAACAATAACAAATTTTTCAAAATGGCAAAAAATAGAAATGAATTCTTCCAAATGGTTTAAACAAAAAAGTCTAAATTTCCATGTATCATATTAGAATCAAAACGAAACCCATACTATTGAGACACAATACTCTACGAATTATATGAATTGGAAGTATATCTAAAAATTTGGAACTATATACTATCAAAATATAAATGCAAATATTAAAATGTACATAAACATATAACATTGTTTGAGAATCAATGACAAAAACCAATACAAATAACATGTATAACATAACTCATAGAAATTATAATTATACAAACAAACAAAAATGCATAACATCAAGACACATTTACATGTAAATACGAAAACTTTAGGGGAAACAATATGAAATATTTCACATCATAAAGATTGATACAAACATAATTTTAAAGTATTACCATAAAGACCCATAGTATGTATAGAGACAAAAATGGAAATATTTTCCACAACCATAGAGAGTATATAAAATGGAAATATTTATAAGAACTCCTAAGAATCCATATCCATATCCAATGGTGGAATCTCATCAACAGAATCCATACAGGGAGCAATTGCAAAAACATTTCCATACTCAATCAAATTATTGCAATCCTCCAATGCTGGGTACCAAAACACAGACATCTGCTCATTAGTTGAATTATCAATATCTATTGGAAAACAAGTGTGAGTCATCATGTCATATAATAGGAAATGAACTTTACTACAGTTGCACATAAGAACTAGACCATGGACTATTCGAAATGGAAGATAACCAAGATATTTTCTATTTATATCTGTAAAAATTTCTTCCAACAACTTCCATTTGAAACCCCAATCATCTTCAAAGTAGTCAATTCTTTGTTCAACACACGATTGACCAAATTGGAAATGATCTAATTCTTCAATTGACCATACAGAAGGGGATCCATCATTGATAATGCATATCAACTGATTCATGTATATTGCTAATGACATACACTGTATGTCACTGATTGAAACAAATGAAAACCCCATTCATTTTATATTACATCAAACTAGTAGATTGTATACCCGTACCAAGGATAATCTTCATACTCCTTGTCCAGATACAACCAAAACAATTTACTTTTATAAAACACTACATTCTTAGGGGGTGAAGTGCCACCAAATGGAACAGAAGCCCTTTGCCATACCCTATCAAGATTACTGCAAACATAAAATTTGGACTGCATTCTATCATACATATGTTTTAGAACAACCCAGTCATATTTTTTGATGCTTACATTTTCTAATAATGAAAAGAATCCCCATTCTCCAATTCGTATTGGCCCTATGTTTTTAAATTCCTTTGTAAATGGATTCGTTACAGAATAGTTGTGTGTATGGGAGCATTCTTTTGGTAAGGATAAAACCACCATTGGTCCAACAATACACTCTACTCTGTATCTTGAATCTATGAATCACAAATGAAACTGAGATATGTGCCCATTCTGATTAAGGTATTGAGCAACAAAACAATTGTCTTCACTATTGAAGAAAGGAACGAGAAATCCAAATTTATTCGTAGAGACATTCTTGCAACGTAACAAGAAAGAAGAGTTTTGCAAAACATTCTTCCATTTCTTACAAACGGTTCTAAACTTTATCACAACAGATAAAGGGAGCCACGGGAAGACAATTTCAAGAACTTCGAATGGAAGACAACTCCAAATAGTTGGATCCATGATCAAACAATGAAATCACCTAAGAGTAATGAAAAAAACACATTTGATATCAACAAAACAATTTAATGTTCAATAAAATCAAAAGTAACATACACACATAATTTACCATTTGCACATACAAAAAAACTTCACATATACACACTGTATAAAATCAAATGAGTGATGATAACATTATTAGGACACCAAACACAATTCCACAATTTTTTAAACTTAATCTCTATAATCCAAGATTATTAATGTTAGTAAACCTATAATTATGTTTATATTAAGGTCTATGTTTAATATCGATGCTATAATGTTTCTCAAATATATTTATAATATCAAATAAGAACAACTCATTAGGTATGTTGCCATGAAGGAAAACACCTAATTCATAATGCCAACAAAAAATTGCCTAGAAAACACCATGTTATTTTTTTGTTGGACTACACAATTTTCCATTGTGTTAAGGATAAAAAATGTTAATGGTTGTATAAGAGTGAAATTTTAACTAATAGAAAATATTTGGGGAACAACTTGGTTTTTTTTCTAGATTCAAGATCACATGGCTACTTGTTTTCTATAGTAGTGAATTTATTTTAGTTATATGTTTTAATTATGTATGTAATGTGAATCATAATTTACTATTGTCAATTGTGATTAGGTGTAATAACCACCTAAATAAGGAGTAGTCTTTAAGGTGTAATAACCACCTAAATAATGTTTGGTTGGAATTTGACAAATTTTTGTTGACTCAATCATAATGAATCCATACATATCAAATTAAAATTATATTACTAAATTTCTAAAACAACACGTTCTTATATATTAATTTTTTTCATATTTAAAATTAATATAAAATCATTTTACTCATTTATTAATAAAACAGTAGATTCAGGATTTTGACTGGGTTTGCTCTGCAATGCGAACTGAATCACCCCTGAACACTAACGAGAAACCCTGCCTTCCCTCGGCCTCCAACCTTCAATTTGCGGCGCTCCGGCTGAGGTTTCTACCATGAATACGCTCCCAGGAGGGGCGGGATCCTCCCCCCTCCTTACTTAGGGTCATCCTCTGACAACTCTCAGGAAAAAAACAAAGATCCTCTACACATCAGAAAGCCGTCCAGAAACAGATCAAGGACCAGATCAGGACAATATTGAAGATGAGACTACTGCGACACGTGATGAAATGGGCAAAGACAATGGCGGTAATCAAAAAACCCCTATGTCACAACCAAAGGCGACTTCAACCACATGCATACCAAAAACTGCCGAAAGGATCAAAGTCGACCTCCCTAGCCACCGAATCAATGGCGAAATCCAATTTATGAGGGACCATGCACTCATAGGCAAGTTCCTTGGATTTTGGCCAACTGAAAAAGCCTTGCATGGCTGGATTGCTTCAAAATGGAAGCCTAAGGGACAAGTTACTCTGCAGCTTGGTCCCAAAGGCTTCTTCACGGCAATCTTCAACTGCCTGGAGGACAAATCACGCATATTTGAAGGTGGCCCGTACTTCTTCAACTCTTCTGGTTTGTACTTAAGAGAATGGAAAGCAAGATTCAATCCAGATAAGGAAGACTTTAGCCATGCTCCAGTATGGATTCGAATGTATTCCCTTCCTGCGGAATATTGGAAAGAGGAGACACTAATGAATATAGGCAACAGCCTGGGGGTCTTCATAAAAGTTGCTGAGGAAACTAAAACACGTAAATACACTTCTTATGCCCAGATCTGTGTCCAAATGCACCTCACCAAAGCTCTAGCAGACTCGGTAAGTCTCTTCCATGATGACTTTGAATGGATTCAATCATTAGATTACGAGCACATTCCTTTTTGATGTCGAAAGTGCCATGAGCATGGCCATCTCTTCAGGGACTGTCCCCTCAATCTTCAATTCAAATCCCCTGCAAATGACCCCAGCAAAGACTCAGAAGGATTTACCAAAGTCCCTATTCGCCGCCAACATGCAAAGAAACCTTCTACCACCCCAGACAGCTCTAAAAAGCTTGATTCCCAGAACAGATTTACGATTCTCACCCCCCATGATCCTACAGAGAATCTTCCAGCTTCACCCCAGGCTAACCCTGCGCACCCTTCTCCTTCCCAGATTTCTAAAATTTCTCTGCCATCCTCTGCCTCTGATCTTTCAAGCCTTCTCAACCCCCTCTCTTCTGAGAAACTTGCACCAGCGATTGTTGCACAGTCTTCTTCTATGGAGCTAGACATGGCTCTAGCCCTTAGCATTCATGATACTACTTTTGTGGAAGATCAAAACACTCCTTCAAAAATGGATGAAGATCCAGAGAGTATAAACTTGGAAGGTTTAGATATACTCAAACTGGAAACAGCTTGTAAACAGAAAGAGTACAATACAATTCCTCCATGGGAAATCGAAAGGCTAGAAGGTGTTCTCAGCAAAGCTCAATACAACAAATGCCTAGGAATACAAGCAGGAAGCCCATGGGATGGAAAGAAGATCTTAAAAGAAACAAAAAAAAGAGGGTGCAAAACAGACCTGCAAAGGACCATCATTTTAGGAGAATTACTAATGGAATCTGGGAGATTCCCTAAGTTGACAAAGCTCTACAAAACCCAACCCCACTGTTCCTCATGAAGCTCATTTCTTGGAATGTAAGAGGGGTGAACAGTGCTCCGAAACACAGAATGTTAAAAAACTTGATACAGAAAGAAAAGCCTTCTATAGTTTTTCTTCAAGAAACAAAAAGCAACAGTACTATCATAGAAAAGGTTCTAAGAAAGATCTGGTCAGGTTGCAGCTCAGTCTCTGTGGATGCCTCAAGCGCCTCGGGAGGACTAGCAATCATTTGGAATCCACAAATACTCACCCTCCATGACTTCCACGCCTCTCATTTCCTCATCCAAGCCACCTTCCATCTCATAGGTACAAATATTCACGGTCATCTCTCCAATGTTTACTTTCCGCAACTTCTAAATTAGAAACTGGCTCTTATGGATACTCTTACAGCTCTCAATTCCAATCAACAATTTCCTCTCTAGATTGGAGGTGGCGATTTCAACATCATCAGGGCTCTGGAGGAAAAAAGCGGCGGTAGATCCAAATTAGAAGGGGACAGTATTGACTTCAGAAATTACATTCAGAACAATCATCTAATGGACATCCATACTTCAAACGGAATCTATACTTGGACTAATAAACGAAGAGGATCTCAGCATATTGCTTCAAGGCTGGATTGCTTTCTTATTTCAGACAATGCTATACATCTTGGAGGGGATTTTCAGGCCTCTATCGTGCCTCAAGGAGGATCAGATCACTAGCCAATTATGTTACAGTGGACACGCCCAGGCACAAAAAGCAACAGACCATTTCGATTTGAGGCTTTTTGGTTCTGAAATCCCAACTTCAAAGCAGTGGTTAAGGAGGCTTGGAAAACCTTCAAACCCCCTGAAGGAGCCAAAATGTTCAAGTTCCAACAGAAATTAAAAAACCTCAAACAAGTTCTCAAAAATTGGAATCGTACTCAGTTCGGTAATATCTTTGAGCAACGACAAAAGTTGGAGCAGCAAATGTGCTCTTTACAACAGAATATCATCATGGAGGGGCGAACAAAAGACAAGGCGCAACAGGAACAGCTCCTCTGGACTAAAATCGAGACACGCAGACAGCAAGAAGAAACCTTGTGGCGGCAGAAGTCCTGTATTCGCTAGCTTAAGGAGGGGGAAAAAACACGAATTTTTTCCACAAATCCACAATCCAAAGAAGGATGCATAACAATATTGCATTTATCAATAATAAGCAAGGGGAAAAATTAGAAAAGCATGAAGAAATAGAAAAGGAATTCCAAGCATACTTTCAGGAAATCCTAAGGGAACGATCAAAAAGCAGAGATCAAGCCATTCAAAAAATTACACAGCTCATCCCTAAAATCATTACGAAGGATCATAACAATCAGCTGCTTCAACCCATCTCAATGAAAGAAGTGGAAGATGCCATGGCTCAACTCAAGGATGGTAAGGCACCCGGACCTGACGGGTTCACTGCTAACTTTTTTCACGAATTTTGGGAGCTTGTTAGCACAGAGGTATGGGAATTAGTGGAGGAATCACGTTCAATGCCCTGGATTCTCCCTTCGCTAAACTCTACTTTTTTAGCGCTAATTCCCTAAGGAGATGAATCAAATACGCCCGACAAATATAGGCCTATTGCATTGTGTAATGTCATCTACAAACTCATATCCAAAGTCCTGGCCAATAGGCTCAAACCTCTCCTCCCACTTCTCATCTCCCCAGAGCAGACAGGTTATGTAGAAGGGCGACAAATAATGGACGGCATAATTCTCTCAAATGAAGTGATACACTCTCTGAAGCTTCTAAAAAAGCCAGGTATGATTCTGAAGCTTGATCTCTCAAAATCTTTTGAAAAACTTAGCTGGAATTATATACATCAGATGTTATTGGTGTTTGGCTTTAACGCAACTTGGACAAGGTGGATCATGAATCTCATCTCTTCTCCCAGCTTTTCGATTATGCTCAATGGTTCTCCCTCAAAGCCCTTCCGTCCAACCCGTGGCATGCGTCAAGGGGACCCCCTCTCCCCTTTTCTCTTTGTTTTAATGGCCGAAGGCCTCAGTCGTTTGCTTCACACAGCTATCTCCTCTCATACCCTGAAAGGCATTTCTCTTCATGGTCTTCACCCTTTATCTCACCAACAGTTCGTAGATGACACCATGCTCTTCGGCCATCCTTCTTCTCAAGAAGCCTCTGCCTTCAAAGTTCTGCTCTCTCTTTTCAGAAGCCTCTGGCACCTCAATCAACGAAGCCAAATCCCATCTATTCTTCTTTCATACTCCCGCCCCTACTCAAAGAAATATAGCAAGAATTTTGTGATATTCCATTGCATCGCTTCCCTCGAAATACTTGGGAGCTCCTCTCCTGGACTCAGCCATTAAACATGCCTCTTGGAGAACCCTCATAGACACGCTGGAATCTAGACTCTCCTCCTGGACTTTTCGCTCGCTTAATATGGCTAGCAGACTTATCCTCATCAAATCCGTTCTCCAGGAAATGCCCCTTTATCTCTTTTCCATTTTAGCTGCCCCTAAATGGGTCCTCAAAAGCATCCGTAATCTGCAGAGAAACTTTCTGTGGGGCTCCTCCGGTCTCATTAGGAAATGGGCTCTGGTCAACTGGAAGGAGGTCTGCCAACCAAAAGCCGTCGGTGGGTTAGGACTTCGGGACCCCCTCCACAACAACAATACCATGGGAGCCCGAATTTGGTGGAATTGGCTCTCCAAACCAAACACTCCTTGGTCTCGACTTTGGCAAGCAAAATATGTGCCAGGAAGTCAATGGAAGGACCTCATTAGAATTTGCCCCACATCTACAGGCTCCCTGATCTGGAACGCTGCCAAGCTTCACAGTGCCTTCATACAAGAACATAGTTTCTGGGAAGTTCATTCGGGCACCTCAACTAGATTTTGGGAAGATTCATGGCAACAACTCCCAAAACTAGCTTCTCTCTTTCACAAGCCAATGTGGCAAGCATACATGCATCATGCTGATCACATCTACGTTCACCAATTCTGGCAACAGCAGTCATCCCATGACTTTCAACACTGGAAATCAGCCAGCACTTGGCAGGCCAACTGGCACGGGGAAACCTACACAGAGATCAAGCAGGAGTTAAATCAAAGGAAAATCAAGCACTCGGATCACCAGGACAAGCTTCGCTGGGGACACACACCTAAAGGAATGTTTACCACTAAGGAAGCACACCAATTACGCTACTCTTCCACGCAGGCAAACAATGATAAGCTCTGGGACCAGGTTTGGCAACCAGGAACATGGCCTAAGGTCTCCACTTTCCTATGGCTTCTAGGCAAACAGTGAATCCTCACATGGGACAAGCTGCAAAAGAGAGGATTCATAGGACCTTCAAGATGTCCTAACTGCAACCTTAACGCAGAAACCGCTTTGCATTTAATGGACTCTTGTCCTCTTGCCTCTCAATTATGGGAGAAAATTGATCAATGCAACAGAAGATCCGGAAAAAGACAGGGAGACATTGCAGAAACCATCAGAAATTGGCCAAAACAACCCTTCCAAAGCTCTCTGTTAAATTCAATGTGGAACCTCATCCCAGGTTTCTGCTATTGGATTTTATGGAAAGAGAGAAATAACAGAGTCTTCAACAACACCAGCAAACCCATCGACACTCTATGGCTTCTCCTCAGGCAAAATCTCCAAGAAACTTTGGCAACAAGACAATGGCAATCAGCGGACATGCCAGAACTCCCTCAAAAACATCTCGTCTTACAGGCCTGGAATATAGATATCACCTCTCTGGTCCAAATCATCTCCAGTTCGCCTTCTAGCTCCACCTCTCCACTAATTTGGTCCCCCCCTGCTTCCAATTCGTTCAAATTAAATTTTGATGGCGCGGCTAAGGGAAACCCCGGGCCAGCTGGACACGGAGGTGTCTTCAAAGATGAAAGTGGCACAATCAGGTATATCTACCATGGAAATATTGGCAATGATACCAACAATGCAGCGGAACTGGAAGGAATTTGGAAAGGAATCTGCATAGCAGAGCAAGAAAACTTTTATGCTCTTGAGGTTGAAGGAGACTCCCTCATAATAATAGCAGCAGTCATCAGAATACAAGCAGGTTCCCCAACATCTAAAACAACCTCAAGTTGGAGATTACTTAGTAGATTGGAGAAAATGGAGGAAAGGCTGAGGACACCCAGAGCATCACATTCAAGCACATAAGACGAACAGCCAACAAAGTTGCAGATAGATTGGCCAATTAGGGGGTCAACCAGCAGCTTCTTCACTTCTCAGGCCCTCTCAGTGATTCAAATGATGAACAACTTAAAAATGAATGCACCTCTCTGGCGCAACAGGACTACTCACTCTCGGATGTGGGCGGTTGATCAGAGAGTTAGTACGATGAGGATGGTGATGGTGGGCAAGTGGCAGCCCACCGGTGCCATCTATAAACGCCACTGTCAAGCCCCTTTTACAATCGCCACAGTAGGCTCTGAAGACGTTCTTCAGGCAGTTCATCAGGAGAACAGAGGGGCAAAACAGAGCAACCTACAGCCATGGAATATAGAAAGACAGTTAACGAAGGCCCAGGCGCGCGCACAGGTGATATTCCTTCAACCAATGATGCTCATCCTTCTGATTTCATTGACTCTGAACAACTCGGGTGCCGTATCGTTGAGGCACATCCTAGGACCTCCAATGATGGCTAATCGCACTAGTGCTCTCGGATCCTCAGGCCAGGATCTAAATATATACAGTTTTTCGGCAAGCATGCTCCTTAATTTCGAAAGTGGTCACTTCTTCAGGTCGGTCTTCTCCATGATA
>APFE031532558.1:2197-18686 GCA_000404065.3 Pinus taeda
GCATAACCTTTATACAAATGAACACCCATACTCATTCATTATCATCAACAATTATAAAAGAGAACAACAATTGCACCGTATAAAGGGAGGGGCAACTCCCTGAACAATGAGTCTGCCCAACAATATATATTAATCAGTATTTCTTCAATAATACAAGCTTCACAAGTATTCTTGGCAAAATCCAAGTCTATACTTAGCCACTTTTACAATAGAGGCAAAACAGCCTTTTACAATCCTCTGTGCACACCTTGCACAGTCGGAGGGTGCTCACCCGAGTCACCAAGACCCCCTCCTCAAGTCTCACACAAATCTACACTTCGAACAACCCTTGGGCACACCTTGCCCAACCTTCGACCAACTCCAAGTTCAACCACCAAGTGAGCGACCTCCACAAGAAGTGCGCATGAGCTATGCGCATTAACCTTCTATTTCTGTGCACTTGTCTTTTCCTTGAGCTCTATGCGAAGAGGCTTGTCGAATGTTGATGATGAAATGATCCTCCAACGCTCCAATATATATGCGTACAAGTGTGGGTGGTGGCTCACCTAGCCGACCACCAAAACATGGTCTACACACCCTTCAAGCGCCCTTGCACATGTCAGCCAGCCGTCCAACACGAGTCGGCCTCCATCCAACTCCTCCATGCTTTGTTGGGTATAAGTCTCCATCGTTTCCCTTATTGTCGCACACAACTCTTCCTTTCGTCACATCTCCGTGTGTGCTAACTCGTCACTCCACCCGTGCGCGGTCGTGCACGCCCTTCGTCACATCGCACAATGCCCACCCGGTCGCTGGGCGCCCGCCCATCGCACATCTCCGAAGGCGTTACACTATGGGTAAGAGATAGGGGTGATAACCTATTGTCCAAAGATTCCTCAAGCTCGAGAACCCTCAATCTCAATTCCATACCCTCAAAGCTCAAACAGGGGGGAAGTGTTGGTTGAGTGTCCTCAATTAACGATGCTCTTTGTATTTCAACTAAGAGTGTGTTTTTTAAAGCATTGTGGAAAACACTGAGAAAAATTGAACGATTCTCCTCTAGTTTTGATGGAATAATTTAGAGTTCACGATGCAGTATGATGAGATGTACTCAATGTGACAATGTCTTGTACATTCTCATAATTTGAATAACATTCATTACTTTTGAAGAGGCCCCACTAACAATTCCATTGCCACTTTAACTATTTCGAATTGTTGTAGTCTAACGAGATTTCTTTTTTGCTTGGAAAATTATGGAAATACCAACTTTATTTTGAGAAAATCTATGAGGGGTTTTTGTAAATTCAAGATATAGTCGTTAAATTTCAAGATTTTAAGTGACATAGAGAACTTTGATAGTGTTGAATCCATTTCCACCATAAAAAACATGATTCAAACATTACATATACAAAAAATTTTAAAATATATTTTACCTAGATTCCAACCACTTTTTAACCGTACCAAAAATTTCTCGAAATGTCCTTTCAAATTGGCGTAAAAATCCTAATGTTTGTGCTAATAACTTGAATTGGACTGACCATCCTAATGTATGTACTAATATATATGCACAATCTGGATTTTCATAGAGCCGAAAGCATAATTATTATTTTGAAAACGGAAGGCCATCATTCACTGATATCGTCATGTTAACCCTTCCGAACTGGACATGCACATGGGCGTACATCTTTGTCTATATATATTATTTTATAATTCAATCTTTGGAGAATATTGAATAAGCTCGTTGAAATATATATGTTATTACGCCGTAAGGCGTTTCCATTTGAAATGAATTGCCCCAGCTGCTGCCCTGTCTTATTGTTAACCGTAGATTTGTGGTGTTAGACGATTGAATGAATTGTGATCGTTGATCCAAAGAAAATCAAAAACTGATTGAGGAAGCAGGAAGGACGCGCAGAGTGATATTCCTTCAGTGAAAGAGACGGCGACAGGGCACTCACAGAGTCACGCATACCCTAGGGATACCCTGTGCCGTGAACAACTTTTCTGTGATTGCATTGTTGCATGGTGGAGGTTGGGGTTAGAGGATGCAGAATATCCATGGGGAAATCCTCTCCATCTGAGCCCTGTGATGGGCCTGAGCCACTGTTCGGAACTGGTCATGTTGCTCCCCAACCCGAACCAACAGTGTGGTGCAGGTGGCGGTTTCAACGTTGCCGTCTTCGCCTTCAAGGAATGCAGCGGCCATTGTCAATTTCAATTGCCGTCGAAAGGGAATAATCTACCTTCATTCATTTTCCTACTGTACAAAGCTCAAAGATCATAAATACTATATTGCGGTGATTTGAGTGCTCTGGTTTTGTTGTTTTGTTTAGTTTTCTTTCAGATTGAAGGAAAAAATATGCGCATCATGGATACCTACTTCATATCCCATGGATCACCCACGTTGGCCATCAAGGACCTTCCTGCAAGGAATTTCTTACTGGATTGGGGCAAAATACTAGCAGATAAGCCCACGTTGGCCATCGAGGACCTTCCTGCAAGGCATTTCTTACTGGATTGGGGCAAAATACTAGCAGATAACCCTAAGGCCATATTGGTCATCTCCGGTCACTGGGATACCTCAGTGCCTTGAACTGCCATAAATCCTGTGGGTGATGTGGTCAATGTAACACGAATTTCTCTTTCATTCCATTTTTGACAGGCGTTCTTTTCCATCACTATCCATCTCCCCATTTAGCTGGCGCGTTTGCGGTCAATTATTTACTATGGAGGACTTGTACGTGCCATCCTCCTTCATTACAGGTAAGTGATGTAGAGTCATAACTTTGTTTTTGGGGAATTGTTGGTATGGACAATCTGTTCTATTTTCGGGACTTTTAACCAGTGGAATAGTTTAATACTGTCATTGTATCCATTGTCCCAGCTTCTTCTATAAGCATGCAGGTTATAATTCCAGGTTGTGTTATCTTGTGCGATTACCTATATAAACAACAGTATAGTCCATAACCTTTTTGGCCAGCTATTTTTTTTTCAATCTTGTTTGATTCTTCTCAAATCATAAGTCTGTTAACATTTTTCATACGCAATTAAAATTTTCCACGATTGTATTGAGAGGGTTTTTCTGGTTGCAAAGAGGAGTTGAGAGGTAGCCGAGGAAACCCCTCTTGTTCATGCTCCTATTATTATTCCAATATGTGAGTATTTTTTTCATACTTTTCCGATCGTAAGTTTGTTAACATTTTTAACATGCAATTAGATTTTGCCACGGTTATATTGAGAGGGGTTTTTTGGTTGATTCGAGGGGTTTTCTAGTTGATTCGCGTCGCAAAGAGGAGTTGAGAGGTTGCCGAGAAAAACCCTCTGGTTCATGTTCCAATTCTTACTCCAATATTTGGTAGCTTTCGTTGATTCTTTTTAAATCATAAGTCTGTTAAGACTTTTAAGATGCAATTAGAATTTGCCATGGTTATATTGAGAGGGTTTTTGTGGTTGATTCGCATTGCAGAGAGGAGTTGAGGAGGTAGCAGAGGAAACCATCCTATTGAGATTTTCATGCTCCAATTCTTACTGAGATTTTCCACGGTAATATGAAGAGGGTTTTCGCGGTTGATTCTCAATGCAGAGAGGAGTTGAAGAGGTAGGTGAGGAAACTCTTTTTGAACATCTGGTGGCTCGATTTTATTATGTTCCAATTCCTCAATTCACTGAGATTCACTTAGTTTCGGGGTTTCTTTTGTGTATTGACGACCCTTGTGAAAATGAAAATAAAAGCAGGTTTAACCAGTTTATTGTGGCTGCAATTATTGTGTGATTATTTATTGATGTGCAGGCGTCATAGGCATTCACTGCATTATTAGTCAAGTCAGCGCACAACAAATAAACTTTTTTTAATGCTAAATCATGAAATTGGAACAGTATTAGGGTTAAATTAGAGCATCGTTAATGGCATAATCTACCTTCATTCATTTTCCTACTGTACAAAGCTCAAAGATCATAAATACTATATTGCGGTGATTTGGGTGCTCTGGTTCCATTGTTCTGTTTAGTTTTCTTTCAGATTGAAGGAAAAAATATGCGCATCATGGATACCTACTTCATATCCCATGGATCACCCACGTTGGCCATCGAGGACCTTCCTGCAAGGCATTTCTTACTGGATTGGGGCAAAATACTAGCAGATAAGCCCACGTTGGCCATCGAGGACCTTCCTGCAAGGCATTTCTTACTGGATTGGGGAAAAATACTAGCAGATAAGCCCAAGGCCATATTGGTCATCTCTGGTCACTGGGATACCTCAGTGCCTTGTGTCAATGTTGTCAGCAGAAACAACACAATTTATGATTTCTATGGCTTCCCTCGAGAGATGTATCAGGTAAGTTTATTTGCTCTTTCAATTATGAATCAAACGATACCTTCAAGAGTTTTGTTGAATGGTTTGATTGCTTGTGTGACTTGGGTGTTTTTAAAACATCAACGTTGCATAAGAATGGAAATTAATTAAAAACCCTTTTAGGTTCAGGTTTGCTATACCTCATGGGCATTAATGGTTTTAAACGAAATAGTTTGATAGCTACAGGGTCTCTTTTATATATATGGAACATTTTGCACTAGGAAATCCTCGAGTCATTTCTTCACATTCCTTGAATGGTACTCGGATAAATATATTTTGTAGATAACATGTATGCTCAACTCCCAGAGACCCAGTTTGATTCGACCTTAGGTCCTCCTTATCCACTATTGTTATTGCATATCGAGTCAGATGCTTCAACTAATCCTAGGGCATATTCATATATATAGATGGACCAGTAGGGTACTTTGAGTGGTTATATTCATATATATATATATATAGATGGCCCAGTAGGTTACTTTGAGGGGTCATATGTAATGTTCTACCGAGAAGGGATGAGGGATACTCATGTGAAATTTACGGGAGAGAGCTGAATAACTTCTTATAAATTGTAGGACATAATAATTGACGAACTTTTTGTCTTTTCCTCTTTGCTAATTTGCTAGGTTAGTTTTTTTGTGTTCAGCGGCTGCTAATTTTTCCCTCTTGCTAATTTTCTATTTTTGTTGCTTAGGAGAGATGATTTCTGCGATATCATATATCTAGATGACATACTCTTATAAAGTGGACATTGTAACGACAGTTGATATTCATGGTTATTACATAGAATGTTGGAGTAGCTTTTGTGCTCAATATCATATTTCAGCCACCCAAACCCTTGATCCGTCTGATGTAGATTTGTCTTCCCATTTACCCTTTGATTGACCTGACCTAGATAGGTTGTCCTATATTCTTTGTTTAAATGTATCAAAGACACCGCCATTTCATTTGGGCCAAAAATTTACACCCAGCCATGCTCATCAAATAAGACATGTCCAAGGCCTATGTTAAAATAAAGATAGGACTTTATTCTGGAAATCCTTACATGGTTGGGGAGTTTGTCCAAAATGGTTGATTATTTAAAGGCTGCAATTGTTCTCTAATTTTATTAAATTAAAGACTCTCGAACCAGGTTCTGCAAAGCCTTCCCAGGGGTGATATAAACAGCTGAAGCCTTTGACAACTGGCTGACAGAAGCTCTGATTAATGGCAGGTAAATTTACCTTAAAGAAATCATCTCTTGACTAGAATGGTTCAATCATCTCTTGAGTACAACGGAGCTTACAATGATTCAAGGGTGCACGGTATACAGATGTTGATTTTCTTGCACAGACAATGACACTGTTACAAACTTGATTTTTGGATTCATGTATGTTTGAGACATGACAAACATATATCAATGCCATTTGTAGGCAGTGGTAAATATGAGAAGATCGATGCTTATATTAACACGAAATCTTTCTATTTTTGAAGTCATTTTCGGGACAGAACTATAATAGCATAAGCATCTGCCAAGATCATCCAAGTTAGTTTATTGAACGGGCTGACATTTGACTCAATAATTACCCTCCGGGAATGTTTTTATTGGACAGTGGGTGCTGACTTTAGTCCCACATTTCCATTTAATTTAGTTTTATGATTTGAGAGGGGTTTTGCTCAGCAAGCATATTGACAGTGAACTTGTGCGTTCTGGGTGTCAATATTTTAAGAATTGGACTCTCACTTGAAATCAGTCGAGCATAAACTCGGATTGAGAATGACTTCACCAATCTGATTTCAATGACTTGACACTTTGTTTATTAAAAATACATAATATTTAAAATTTAATGAAAAAATATATTTTAAAAATTGCAAATTATTAGAAACAAAATATGTAAAGTCTGTTTATGTATATACAATGTAATGGTGAATATGAATGAATTAATGAGATTTTAACGTCTACTAGATTAGATATAGTCTATATGACAACTAGCTTCTTTGCTTTTTTCCTTTTCCAATTCAATCCTCTTATTATTCAATTTAATGATGAGCTGACCCAAGTTTCTAACAGTCCCCTCACTGAAAAGACAATGTCAAGGAACCGATGTTAACATACTGTTGTAACTGTCTCTGATGTCTTTGAAAGCATCACATTCCAAAATGAAATGTTTTTCAGATTCCACTGCTAAGTGTAAAAAGTACACACCCGCTCTTCCCAAGCTTCTTTAGGTCTTTTCCAGTCACTTGTTTCGCACTGTAATTGATGCTTAGTCTTCAATTCCTTAGCTTGACAGTTTCGTTTTCATCTTCCCATAATAAACTTGATGTTCCCGGGAACGATTTGCCACTATAAGATCAAACCTGAGGTGTTGGTCAGCCTAGGCACAAGATTTCATTCTTGACAACTTGAATACATCCCTGACACTGTAGAAGTGAAACATAAGTCTTAAGGCAACGCGGAGACAAAAATAGATGTCATTCAAGTGAGAAGAGTGCTGTAAATGGGAAGGTCTTGTGAATCTGTAACAAAATCATTGACAGAAACAAACCAACATTATTTACTGGTAAACGTGGCCTTTGCAATTTTGCAGAAAATTGTTACAATGTTCAAACGCGCTTGAATGTTGTTCCAAGCACTCTACTGATTGGAACTAGTGCACCATCCACCAGAGTCGGAAGATGTTTGCCCAACATTGAATTAGGATATCCTTACATGCCTTGACAAACTAGGTCAAGTAGGCCTATAGTCGACAGAGTAGGCCCAGTTTGGTACCAAACCAGCCCTCCAAACCAAGCTTCTGGCTGACTCAATACACTCAGGGATCAACCCGGCCAAGTTGGCCAGGTCTGAGTCAATTCTATCTGAACTTTAAAATATCGCTGGGTGTACAAAGAGTAATGGTTAGACCACAGTTTCTCGGTTCATAACTTCATATGCTTGTTCTCAACAGATCAATCTTAGTTTGCTTGTAATTTGTTGTGCCATGATCAAATATACATCATAAAAACCAATGTGCAGTTTGAGATTCAGCCAACCATCAGAATGACCATAATCAATGAATTTGACTGGAATTCTGGACAGTTTGAGATTCAGCCAACGTAGGGCTATTTTGCACTGTCAATGAAAATATATTGAAAGTTTAGTTTTCTTTTATTGATTATATTAAGGATAACTTTCACTAAGTTATAATAAGCTCAGTGCTTTTGTAAGTACTTCTAGGTAGTAAATATTGGATAGTTATTGTATGTTTCACTGACTAAAGGTTGTTCAATTTATCTTGTGGTATTTTCAAGAGATTATTGACTACAGGTTGCATGTTCCTTGATTCGCTTATGGGATCTTGTGCATCCTTAATTCACTTGTGTCGTGATGTGCAGGCATGGGGGAAGCTTATGGGACGACAAAGAGTGGAGTTGGAGTTGCATCCATGGGTGTTATGAGGCCAGAAATTGTGATGAAATCTATAGTACCAGTTGTTATGGCTGGAGTGTTAGGTATATATGGTTTGATCATTGCAGTTATTATAAGTACCGGAATCAACCCGAAGGCTAAATCCTATTATTTATTTGATGGATATGCCCACTTATCATCAGGGCTAGCTTGTGGTCTTTCTGGTTTGTCTGCAGGAATGGCAATTGGCATCGTGGGTGATGCTGGTGTCAGGTATGTATGGTTCACTAAATAGTTCAAGTATGCTAGCTACTAGTGTACTCCATGGTAAAAATCATTGATAAACATAATATAGATACGAGCATATTCACGAAGCTATTTATGTTTTAAGCAGTGGAAGTACATTATTTTTATAGTGTCATAACCATCGTTATGCCAATTAATTTGTGCGCCAATTTTAGTTCTAAAGTCCAGTAGTTTTCAAATTCCAAAGTTGATGGGAAATTTCCTAAAAGAAACTGTGTTTAGCAACATTGAAAGAATCCAACTCAATTGTTCGGCCCCGATTAAGTTGATGCTTAGTCTTCAATTCCTTAGCTTGACAGTTTCGTTTTCATCTTCCCATAATAAACTTGATGTTCCCTGGAACGATTTGCCACTATAAGATCAAACCTGAGGTGTTGGTCAGCCTAGGCACAAGATTTCATTCTTGACAACTTGAATACATCCCTGACACTGTAGAACTGAAACATAAGTCTTAAGGCAACGCGGAGACAAAAATAGATGTCATTCAAGTGAGAAGAGTGCTGTAAATGGGAAGGTCTTGTGAATCTGTAACAAAATCATTGACAGAAACAAACCAACATTATTTATTGGTAAACGTGGCCTTTGCAATTTTGCAGAAAATTGTTACAATGTTCGAACGCGCTTGAATGTTGTTCCAACCACTCTACTGATTGGAACTAGTGCACCATCCACCAGAGTCGGAAGATGTTTGCCCAACATTGAATTAGGATATCCTTACATTCCTTGACAAACTAGGTCAAGTAGGCCTGTAGTCGACAGAGTAGGCCCAGTTTGGTACCAAACTAGCCCTCCAAACCAAGCTTCTCGCTGACTCAATACGCTCAGGGATCAACCCGGCTGAGTTGGCCAGGTCTGAGTCAATTCTATCCGAACTTTAAAATATCGCTGGGTGTACACAGAGTAACGGTTAGACCACAGTTTCTCGGTTCATAACTTCATATGCTTGTTCTCAACAGATCAATCTTAGTTTGCTTGTAATTTGTTGTGCCATGATCAAATATACATCATAACAACCAATGTGCAGTTTGAGATTCAACCAACCATCAGAACGACCATAATCAATGAATTTGACTGGAATTCTGGACAGTTTGAGATTCAGCCAACGTAGGGCTATTTTGCACTATCAATGATAATCAAAGTTTGCTTTTCTTTTATTAATTATATTAAGGATAACTTTCACTAAGTTATAATAAGCTCAGTGCTTTTGTATGTACTTCTAGGTAGTAAATATTGGATAGTTATTGTATGGTTCACTAACTAAAGGTTGTTCAATTTATCTTGTGGTATTTTCAAGAGATTATTGAATGCAGGTTGCGTGTTCCTTGATTCGTTTATGGGATCTTGTGCATCCTTAATTCACTTGTGTCGTGCTGTGCAGGCATGGGGGCAGCTTATGGGACGACAAAGAGTGGAGTTGGAGTTGCATCCATGGGTGTTATGAGGCCAGAAATTGTGATGAAATCTATAGTACCAGTTGTTATGGCTGGAGTGTTGGGTATATATGGTTTGATCATTGCAGTTATTATAAGTACCGGAATCAACCCGAAGGCTAAATCCTATTATTTATTTGATGGATATGCCCACTTATCATCAGGGCTAGCTTGTGGTCTTTCTGGTTTGTCTGCAGGAATTGCAATTGGCATCGTGGGTGATGCTGGTGTCAGGTATGTATGGTTCACTAAGAGCACACCTCAACTAAATATCCCCCGGTTTTGTATTTTCGTGGTGCATGATTGCCCCCGCCAATCCAAAGGATTGTTTTTGAAAATATTCTCTTGGAGTACATTGATTCCTTGGTTGATGTTAGATTAAAAATCAATAGAAAAAGAGCTGACCCATGAGTGCATGTATTTGCTTTTGTTCCAAAAATCACGTGTTTTGAAATTGCACAGTGATATTCCTCGCGGAGTGGCAGCTTCCAGTGAAAGAGACGGCGACGGGTCACTCACAGAACCGATCAAAATACCACCGCGGCCAAAGCTTGTGCTGAAGCTCTTTCCCGTTTCTGTAGAAATGTTGAATCGCCTCAAAGAAAAAGCAATGGAGGATGGCAAGATCAAGAAGTGCAGGAGTTTTGAAGTGGTGACCGCGCACCTGTGGAGGGCAAGAAGTCCTCACATTCACTATTAAGTTAGATTCTATATATGCAGAGGCTTTTTATATCAGAAACATTTTTTGAATGGTAATAGGATGGATTCATATTAGTTCTGGATATTGACCAATCACTGTAAATTTCATTTTCAAATTTTGTTTTACAGATGTAAGGAGATAATTTCAATAAAAAGTTTAAACTTATTCCTTCTAGATCTTTTAAAGTTAAATATCTTTTTAGAATTAAATGGATTAAAGGATATAAAGGATCTATGGATATAAAGGATGTATTGTAGATTTTGAGAATATTCAAGATATATGAATAATAGAATTTGAAAATCTTAGGGAGCAATACAAAGTTTAAACTTTAAAGTTAAATACTTTTCTAGAATTTAATGGATCCATGAATATGGTAGGTTTTCAGTATATTCAAGATCCATGAATATTGTAGAATATGAGAATCTTAGAGAGATTACAAATAAGATTAAGGTGAAAGAGGTCAAACAAATTGACCAGGCACATTCTATCATATTCTCAAATTCTAAAATATTCCCAGAATTTATTATCAAATTAATTTCGATTCCATAACCCTAACATGTAATTGTGTTTTTCATATAAATTCCCATCAAATTACTTCAATCCTGTGAACTTAAATATGTTTTTCATATTATGGTGATTGGAAATTGCAGGAAGAAGAAGATTGCTGTGAGGAAGCAGCAACAGAGGAGGTCGGAGGGTGGAAAGAAAGCTCCTACTGACCATTCCTTTCAATTGTTATGTTCAGTAGGTCACATAACATAGATAACCTTCAAAGAAATCGAATGTGCTGTCGCATCAAACGCAAGAAATTCTGAAATAGTGTGTCCACATCGTTCCTGGACTATGATTCTTTTTGTGTGGTTTGATGTTTATCTTTTCTACCAATCATTGAAACTCTTCATGGAAACGTTGTGATTTCTCTAGAGATTATACAGAATGGATTTCCGCACTTTATGCCTTACGGCGTTTTCTTTGCAACATCTGGTGCAAATGCTAGTAATAATTTTGATAAGGTAAAAGGTTATGAAGGTGCGGATTGTAACAAATATTTTAAAATTGAATTTAGGTTTATGTGATTTATATTATGAATAGTAAGAAAATTTTTGGTAAAAATTACATCATTAGAGTTTTGTGGATGCGTTTCCAATAATCCAATGTGGTCCATTGTCAAGAAAAGATGAAAAATCAGATATTGGCATCAAGTTAAATAGATGAAGAGAAAAAAAAATAGTATAACAGTTAGTTTTGACTAAACATATATTTTTTTTAAGCTTGGCAAGTCTACATCTTCATCATGTCCAATATATCACCCCCATCCGAACAGAGAAGTGAACCAGTGACTTCACATCAAGGAGTGCCTTAACAAAGCACCCAATCATTGTTTGGATCATTGTTTATCCAAGACACCGTGGACTTTAACTAAATAAATATGATTTATTAATAAATAATATTATAATATAACGAAAGAGTTGTTGGAATATAGCTATTAATATTGAATTAAGGAAAATAATTAATCAAAAGGAAAAATCTAATGATATCTAAAATAAAAATAATATTTACGTCAAATTTAAATAATCAAAACAATTAACTATTAATTCTAAAAAATTTAAAAATAAAATATATTGGGTGAAATAATATCAAAACAATAAAACAATTAACTCTAAAATAAAATAAAAATAAAGATCAACTTAATGGTTTATCTGGTTCCAAAGATGAACCATACTTGTTAATTTGAAAAGTGGCCACAATATTTTCTCCATGATTATCATTTAAAACCCTAAGTCAAAAATTTAAAATCTAAAAAATAAAAAATAAATAAAATATATATTTAAATATAATAATAATAATAATGAATATAATAAATTAATATTAATTAACATTAAATCAAATTTAAGATTACAGTTTTAAAAAACTATAAATAAATAACAATGGAAAATGAGATAAATAATTAATTTAATTTAAAAAATATTTAAATAAATTTGGGGGGAATAAGTAAAAAACTCAAAAATGTTTAAAGATCCAACACAACTAATTTTAATTTTTATAATATTATATATTATATATAACCACATTTATATTTCAAAATAAAATAAAAACGTAATCCTCAAAATGTCTTCCTAATAAGGTTAACAATTTACTCTTCTCGTTGATCTTCAAAAGCGAGATCTTTTATCATAATTCTTTGAGCCAAACTCACTAAAGAATAAACTTTATTGGACTTTACATAATCAAAAATAAAACATCTCTTAACAAACTTTGTGCTCCATCACACTAAGCTTGATAATAATAAAAAATTAAACTTCAAAATTAAGAAAGAAATTTAATACGTCGTATTAATTAGCATTTTTTTTTTGGTTATGTCGTTTAATTTAAATTAAATATTTTAATATTTGTTGTATTGTATTCTAAAACCAATAATAAATTATAAATGAGTAATTTAAATATTTGATTATTTTTTTATTAATTTTTTTAAATATAATTAAATATTTGGTAGATAAAAATTTATATATAGATTGACATTGAAGCGAATGATAACAAGGTTAATATTTATTATTTAATATTGAATAATGATAATTCTTTTTATATAATGTTCAATATTAAGTACACATGTCATGGCTTTAGAGTATTAGATTGATATAATGAGAGTTGTACAAATTGTTTACAAATATTATTTTTTCAATTTCTATTTTTTAAATTATTTTTTTGTAAATTAAAAAATGAAACCCATAAAAATTGTCTATTCAATATTTTACACTAATGAGAAAATGAAATTTTTAAATATGATTACATTTCAACCAATCATATTTGAGATAAATAAGAATAATATATTTAATTTCATAATGTTAAACTTTAGATAGATTTTAAATTTTTTAGTAAAACAAAACTAATAGCAAGTCAATGAAAAATTGAACATGTGGGCAGTAGATATTATAAGACCATGGTCTCATTTCTTATTTATTTTTTTTATCATTTACAAGAAGTTTCTATTCAAATTGACCATCAAAAAAGTATCAACTTGGATGTTAAATTTTCCCCCCACACACACACACACACATATATATATATATTTTTTTCATATTCAAAATCTTCAAAATAAAAATTTCCTTAACTCGTGCTATTTATTTTAAAATTTGACAATCATTACCATTCATTTATAAATATCATATATTTATTATTATAATATCATAACTAACCAACTAAATATCTATTTCCTATTAAAACTTTATTACAATCTAATACTAAATCTTTTAACAATATAACAATAAATTTTACTAATAAAAAAAAATTAATATTTCATAATCAAAATTATTTACTCCCCCAATTTACACTTTTATAGTGAATACTCGTAAATATCATATATTTCATATTATTTTTTTCTAATAAGTTTATTATTATTATTATTTACATGTGGGAAAACCTATCATAACTCAGTGGTCAAACTAGCAGTGAGGACAATTATCTATAGTTGTTATCCGTGAATGCATGTTGACTCATCACTGTTATTCAAGGAAACCCTGGACTAACCCGCTAGTAGTCTGTAAGGGGACAGAGTTTCACTCCTACTAGATGTCTTTGGGTCTTGGATCGTTAACCTGCTTCCTTACGTGCTAGTAGTCCGTAAGGGGGCAGAGTTCCACTCCTACTAGATGTCTTTGGGTCTTGGATCGTTAACCTGCTTCCTTACGTCCAAGGAAGACGAGCTCTTAGCCAAGCAGAAGCAATTTTAGGGCATACTCCAGGCCCATATAATAAAACTTTATTACCATTCAATATTAAATATTTTAACAAATAACAATAAAAATTAATTAATATTTTACTTATTTTAAGTTGTAAGATTAACTTTTGGTCTAAAAATCATGAATATGGATAATTTTGGTTTAGAAATTCTGAAGAGGGGTAGTTAAGTTATCACTCGATGATATTGGGTGACTTAAAAAAGGAGTGTTGAAAATATTGAGAGGGGGTGAATTAGTGTTTCCTTATTTTTAACTATTTTTATTTGTTAAAACATTTGATGCACATAAATCATGAAACATAAATATTTACCTATGAAACACTTATACAATTTTTTTTTTTGTAAATATTTTGGAAATTTCCTTGTACAAAGTAAGCACCAACTTACAACTTTCATAAGCACCAACCTACAAGAGATTACATTCCCCTAGTTGAGCACCAACTCAATAATTGTAGGCAGCAACCTATAAGAGACACCAATCCCCTTAAGCTGAGTACCAACACAACAAAATGTAGGAACCATCAAATCACATCTTCGAGTTGTTCCTTGGATATGTCATCAATAACTTTTGGTCTTCAACAAATTATTTAGTGAGTTTTCATCTAACCATGCAACCATTGGGTTTGCGCCTTCAAGCTTGATCACACCCACTTGACTTGTAACTTTTGGTCTTCAACAAATTATTTAGTGAGTTTTCATCTAACCATGCAACCATCGGGTTTGCGCCTTCAAGCTTGATCACACCCACTTGACTTGTACACCTTAACTTTTTGTTCTTCAACTAAGCTTCTTGACTTGGCTCTTTAAACTTGATCCTCTACATGTCAGTTCTTTACATTTGATCAAAAATAGGTCTACCCATCTAGCACTTCAACTTCCTCAACTCTTGTTGTTCATTGTCAACATTCATCGGTTAAGTTGATTATATGTTTAAAGAGAAGGTCCACCCACCTGACAATGTGTACTTGACATTATAGATTTCTTTTTGCTACATAGGGATTTTCAACAGACTTGGAACCAAACAAGAATTTACAACCTTGAAGTTTTGCTTCCCACAACCTATCAACCTTTTCACTAAGCACTCACCTTATGTAGCCCACAAGCCTATCATAAAAATTGTCCACAATATCCCTATTATTATTGCACCTCTCTCCAAAACAGTGCTTGGCCCTATCATCACTTTAACATCACAACTACTTCAACTAACAACTCCCTTAACACTGCCTTAGCCAACCAGACTCACCCTCTAAATATCCTTGCAATAGTTCTCCAGTAGAGCTCTATCACCTCAAAGATCAAACCAAAATTGTTTTATAATAGGACTTCAACTTTGACCACAAACCAAACTTGAAATCAACCTTCAAAACATTAGAAACCAACCTTCAAACTAAACTTGAAATCGACCTTTAATGCACTAGAACTTGGCCCTCAAACCAGAGATGAATTCTACCTTCAAAACTCTAGGACTT
Source organism: Pinus taeda (assembly GCA_000404065.3). Taxonomy (NCBI): domain Eukaryota; kingdom Viridiplantae; phylum Streptophyta; class Pinopsida; order Pinales; family Pinaceae; genus Pinus; species Pinus taeda. Next base: position 17,536 of record APFE031532558.1, read on the forward strand.
GGTCTTCAAACTAGGCTCACACTTGACCTTCAAACACTAGAATTTGGCCTCTAGAATAGACTTGAAACTCAGCTTCAACAAGACTGAAGTTTGGTCTTCAACGGGTCTAAAAATCAACTTCTAAAACAACTCTATAACTTTCCTTCTAACCAGGACCAAAATCCTTCCCAAAAAGTGCCAAAAACTATTCCAAAAATGAACCAAAACCCTTCCCACAGAAAACCTCTCCAACTCATCTTCACTTCACTTGGTTCATGATCTGTGAACCTCAGAAATGCTCCTTTACTATCTTAGATACACTCAAATTGGATTGAGCAAGTGATTCCTAGGTTCCTACACATAACGCCTATATATAGTGTGTGTTTGACCCCAAAAGTAGGTCCAATTTTCCCACTGGTTGGGCTGACTTGGCAGACTATATAATGAATATTCAAAAATCATTTCTCCTCGACTGTGAGGAGTCAAAGGGAATGCCATATATTTTTGGAAAGGTCTTAGAATAAGCTTTTCAACCATATATATAGTGCTCACATTTGAGCTAGGTAAATGGAGTAAAAATGCATTCAAATATAGGGTATCTAAATGGGGCATTAAAAAAAACATGCCAAATATGCTATTTAACTATATAACTCTTTCATGTGGACAACTTTTGACATTAATAACAACTATTTATAACAATATCCCCCTTTGTTATTGATGGAAATTCTTTGATATTTGCTTCTTCCAACAATTGTTGCCCGTGTCTGCATTCTCTTCATACTTCTTGCCAGCTACTCCCCCCATTTGGCGTTCTCTCCCTCTTTGACATCAATAGAAAAGGGTGCTCCCTCTGTCTGCATTTTTCAACACTTCCTCATAGATGTTCCTATTTTTCTGTCATTGCGGAATACTCCCCTTGAGTTTGTGCTCCAATCTTTATCTTCATATTGAGGATTTTCAATCAATGTCAAATATGGACATCTTTCTCCATGGCTTAGAACATCATATGTATATAAATAATGTATAATATAACTATGATCCATCTAATCGACCATTATATGTATCTTCAGAGTGTCTTTAAGGTTGGATAGGCCTAATTCCACTTAGGTCGAGCTAGGTGTCTCCACAGAGCCCTGTTGAACAATAAGTTGTTGGATCATGGATTGTTGTAC
>APFE031532563.1:23181-106308 GCA_000404065.3 Pinus taeda
TATTTTTTTATTTATTTTTCTGAGTAAAGACTATGCTATTGATATTAAAAAATGAAAAAATATGTAAAAAGAGGATTAAACATCCGAGAGTTTCGTAGCCAACTCTCTGTCAAGAAATCTTTACAAAACTGGTTGTTCCTTCTGCTTTGAAGAACGTTGAACATTGCCTAAAGAAATAGAACAGACCTAGATGGAACTAGAAATAAACCTTACAGGACTGAAAATTAGGCTAAAAGCCAGATTACAAGAGGAGAACATGACTGATAGCTAGGCTTTAGCCAAATTAGCAAAATCCCTACATCTGGTCGGCCGCAAGCTGGAGATATTCGTTGCCAAACATCCTAAAACTAAACCAAGAAAATTGGAAAACCAAAACAAAGTAGCTACCCTGATGCTGCAAGCGTTGTATTGACACTTACTTGGGTTCACCAGGACCCTGTTCATTATCCTTGTCCGGGCGCGCTCCCAAGTAACCATCACTCCATCTTCGACCTCCATTGAATTTCCTTCCGGAGGGAGCTTGAGATACAATATATTTTCATAGGTGTTAGCTGGCTCACTTTCCATAATGTTCTCCTGAGAAGAGGCCCGCGGTGTTCTTTCCATGCCCTGAGAATCCCCTTCCCTCCCCTCTGAAGGAGCCTTAGGGGTATCTTCCTCCAGACGGCTCTGTGACGAATCAACCAATGGAGAAGGTGATTGTTCCTTTGAAGCTGCCTCCGGGCTGACGAGCTCGTCATCTTCCTCCGAGAAGATGACAGTAACCAAAGTTGAGATTAGCGGTTTGTTTAACCTTCTTTTGAATTTGAATCTGGCTGATTGCACCGAGTTATTTATTGAAGGAACAGACTCTTCAGAGGTCAGCGAGGAAGGCGAGGCTATGGCTAGCGGTGATATGCGACGAGGAGCAGGGCTGCCTCGTCCTCCCGACCCTCCCCGAAGACCCGAATTGTGCCCACGTCTGGGAATTCCCCTTTGACGAGGAGCCATGTGCAAATGCTGCTGCGTGACAAACAAGCCCGAAGACAGGGGGTGAAGAGACAAAGGCTGAAAGCTAGTGGGAGCCCAGAATGAAGACCAGACAGAAAAGGGCAAGACACAAACTCTGAACCCACCAGCAAAAGACTCGACAACTTGACAATGCTTATCCGCCGCTGTGTGAACCCAACTCTTAACCCAGGCGACTACATCAGGTATGGAAAGAAAATAAGAACCCCAGACAGGTCTGAGAAGCCAAACACAAAAGGTGAAGTCAGAATTGGATCCCTTAGCGCCTGCTTCAAACAGACGAAAGGAATTCCAAGGCGGATTCGCTTGAGGACAGGGCAGCTTCCCCCGAGAGCAAGACGACCAGAGACAACCCCTGCAACAATCCTTAAGCGCATAGGAACAAGAGACTGCAACTTCCCCTGAGAGCAGGCTCGCATCACGCAACCATAAAAGTACTAGAGTGAAAGCCATATGAACCTGGCTTGCCATCCAAATATCTCCCATCTGCTTACCTTGGGACTGCATCTGCAATAAATGACATTGAAGGCCTTTCACCTCGCGCTGGTAAATAGACTTGGGCTCACTCTCGTCCACCTGCCAGCTGCCGCCTACGCGTGGCAACTTCATAAATACCATTAAACACTAATTAAGATCACCCACATCCGGGTGTGATTCTTCCCTTGCCTACATATCTCTTGATAATATGGATTGAAAGGTGGAAAGTTCTGTCTCCGAAGCTATGCCATGTAGTGGCCCTTCAAAGAATTCCTTTCCCCTGTCCACTCCTAAATTAGCAAGAAAGTTTGTCAACTTGTTCCCTTCTCTTCTGATATGCTTGAAGGAGATGGCATGATTATTGCTGAGCCACTGTTGAAGAAGCTCAAGTCGAGTGGCCATTCTCCAGCTGCAGATCACCTTATGTACTGCTGAACCTTGTTGTAGATTTGAGGCCATATTGATGATGATTTGAGAGTCCCCTTCCACTATAAGAGGGATGAGCTTTTGAGCCTGTGCTATATTAAGCACTCTCCATAGTCCTTCCAGTTCTGCTGCATTATTTGTATTCCAACCAATTGAGCCAAAGAAGGTGATGAGAGGGTTACCCTGATGATTTCTTATTACTCCACCATATCCCGTACTTCCAGGATTCCCTTTCGACGCCCCATCAAAGTTGAGTTGGAATACATTGATGGGCGGAGGAGTCCAGCAGGTTGAGGACTCTTGATGCTTGGATGAGTTTTCTTTAGAAGAATTCAGACTATGTAATTGGATCTGCCAGTTGTTCCATATAGCTTGTTCCTGTGTAGTGGAAGGAAAGTCCTCTTGGGACCAGCCTTTAATGGAAAGAGTTTCTTGGATATTTTGGTGCATCATTTTCCATATCTGTTCCATTGTCATTGCTTGATCTTTAAAAATCCACTTGTTTCTCTCCTTCCATATATTCCACATCAGTAGTCCTGGTGTAATTTGCCAGAGAGTATTTAAAATGCTGCTTTGATAAGGCTTTTGGGCCCAGTTGCGCAAAGTGCTCTTAATATCCCCCATCACTCTACCTTCCTTCCGACAGCGAAATGTGACTTTTTCCCAAAGTTGTCTTCCTAGTGGGCAAGTTTGCATAAGATGCAGAGCCGAATCCTCTTCCTGTTTGCAATTGAGACATATTGATGGACCAACGAAGTTCCTTTTCCTGAGATTGTCGCAGGTGAGAATTTTATTGTGTGACAGAAGCCATAGAAAAGTGGAAACCTTCGGCCAGATGGGAGGATTCCATATTTTGTCCCATAATTTGTCTTTAATAACTCTGTCTTTTATAATAATTTTGTAAGCCTCTTTAGTTGTGAAGGTACCCTTTTCTTCATACCCCCACCTTAGCGTATCCATGCCTGCCAACTTTAGAATTTTTTGTTTTTGAAGTTCTTCTGATAAAGAGAGTTGGATTTTCTCCAGACTGGACGGTAAGATATTGCCCACTTCTTTCCATTCCCTGTGTTCTTGTTCATTATGTAATCTCCAGCATTGACTTACCTTATCCAGCTGGTTTATATCTCGATCTGGGATGCCCTGTATGATACTTTTGAGGTTTGGGAGCTGCTGCCATGAGTCTTCCCAGAACCTTGCTATAAGGCCATATTTCACCTCCCAAAAACTATGCTTTTGAATTATATCTCTGTGTTTAATGGCTAAGTTCCATATAACCGAGCCTTTACTGACTTCTGACATTCAGATTCGCTCCTCTAAGGGCAGGTTTCTAGCATATTTCGTTGTCCATAGGGCAGCCCAAGGTATGCTTGGATTTGAGAGCCATTTCCACCATATTTTTGGTCCCATTATCATGTTGCTATGTTCTGGATCTCTTAATCCAATGCCTCCTGCATTTTTAGGAAGACAGGCCTTCTCCCATTTGACTAAAGCCCATTTTCGATTTGGTCCCGAACTTCCCCAGAGGAAATTACGCTGCAGCTGTTTGATAGCTTTAAGCACCCATTTCGGTGCTGCGATAATAGAGAACAAGTAGAGCGGCATGGATTGAAGAACTACTTTGATTAACACAATCCTGCTAGCCATATTAAGGGCTCTATGAGTCCAAAGGAATAATTTGGCCTCCAATTTTTCTAACAGGTTGGTCCAAGAGGAATGCTTGAGAGCTGAAGTAATTAGAGGAGTTCCTAAATACTTAGAAGGCAGGGACGCTATGGAGAAGCCTAAAATGCGCACTATTGCTCTTTGGGTAGTGGGTGAAGTATTGAAAAAGAAGATCTGGGATTTAACTTTGTTGATGAGGGCTCCTGAGGCCATCGAAAAGTTGTCGAGTAAAGCATTAAAGGAGCGAGCTTCTTGAACAGAAGGATGACCGAATAACATGTTGTCATCAATGAATTGCTGGTGAGAGACGATAGGAGCTTGGTGGAAAGCAATACCTTTGAGATTGCGGGAGATGATAGCCGAATTAATCCTGCGACCTAACCCTTCAGCCATAATAACAAATAGAAAGGGCGAAAGAGGATCCCCTTGTCTAATTCCCCTGGAGGGACGGAAGGTGGAAGAGGGGATACCATTGATGAGGATAGAGAAGAACGTAGAGGAAATTAGATTGTTGATCCATCTGATCGAGGAGGAAGCAAAACCAAAAGATTTGAGGATTTTTTGCAAATATTCCCAGCTAATGCTATCAAAAACCTTAGATAAATCAATTTTGAGTAACATACCTGGTTTTTTTGACTGCTTGAGAGAATGTATAATTTCATGGGTTAAGATTATCCCATCTGTAATCTGTCTTCCCTCTACATATCCAGATTGTTCTGGAGATATGGTGAGGGGAAGCATGGGCTTCAGTCGTAAAGCTACAACCTTGGAGACAATCTTGTATATAATGTTGCACAAAGCTATTGGTCTGTACTTGTTAGGGGAATTTGATTCCTCTGCCTTGGGAATTAATGCGATGAATGTTGCATTCATACCTGGGTACATCCATCTTAGAGTGCGTGATTCTTCCACTACTTGCCAAACTTCCCATTTGATCAGCTCCCAAAAGTGCTGGAAAAAATTTGACGTGAATCCATCTGGTCCAGGTGCTTTTCCTGCTTTTAGTAGATTCACCGCTGTCTCAACCTTCTGAAGACTTATAGGCTTGAGAAGAAGTGTGTTGTGATCTTCAGTAATTAATCGAGGTATATGTCTGATAATTTTTTCAATCACCTCTTTTCTATTGATATTAGGTTCTTGGTTCATTTTCTTGAAGTAATTGAGAAATTCATGTTCTATTCCTTCATGTGTTTCAATTTTGGTGCCCTGTTTATTATTGACATAAGAGATTTGATTGCTGATTCTTCTTTGGACTGTAGTTTTGTGAAAAAAAATTGTATTCTTCTCACCCTTGATTTTTGCCTCCAGAGAATTTCCTCCTGTAGGTCTCGTTCTAGGAATTTTTTTCTATAACTTGCTCCTTTTGGGCTAGCTCTTCCGACCGTCCCTCAGAAATCATTCTTTGCTGAATGTCTTTCATTTCTTGAGTGAGGATTTCCTTCGCTTTGAAAATATTGCCGAAAGTGGTTTTATTCCAGCATTTTATTTCCTCTTTGAGATGCTTTAGCTTCCTTTGAAATCTAGAAATTTTTGTACCATCAGTTGGATTGAAATTTTGCCATGTTGTCCTGATAAATTCATAGAATTCCAGATGAGATAGCCAAAATGCCTCAAACCTAAAGGGTCGTCTTATGTTATTACCAGGCCTATTCCAGTGCAGGGCAATGGGCCAGTGATCTGAACCCGAATACGGAAGGATGGATGCTGTGAATTCTTCCCCTATATGTATCGCATTATCAGAAATTAAAAAACGATCAAGGCGTGAAGCTATTTGCATTGGAGCTGCCCTTTTGTTGCTACAGGTATAGAGGCCGTTGGTTGTGGGCAGGTCTATCAACCAATTATTTTGAATGAAGTATTTTAATATTGAGCCATCCCTGTTTACTCTGCAACGTCCTCCTTTCTTTTCCTCCACTGATGCAATCATATTATAGTCTCCTCCTGAAACCCAAAGCGGGTATGTCCTATCTGCGTTAAGCTGCATTATTACATCCAGGATTTCTGCCTTGTGCTGAGTTTCTTGCAGAAAGTATACATTTTTGATATGGCCATAAATATTCGTCCCAAGTAGGTGAAAGATGGCTTGAATGAAATGTTTATTTTCATGTATGTTAACTAATTGGATCTTTCTTGCATCCCAGAGCACTGCAAGTCCTCCTGTGGCTCCCTGAGCATCCACAGTCGTTACTAACCCTCCTGGCCAGGCCTTAGCCGCTATTTTTTCCAGAAATGTCGAGTTACATTTAGTCTCCTGCAAAAAAAGAATTGCTGGATTTTCCTCCATTAACATATTTTTTAGAAGTCTTCCTTTCCTTGGGCAGTTAAGCTCTCTAATGTTCCATGATATCAACTTCATTGGGAAGGTTTCGGGTCAGTATTAAAATACTTGGTTAGTTTGGCATATCTGCCTGACTCAACCAAGACCTCTCCAATCTTGATGGTTCTTTCTAAGGTAGTTTTCCTTCCTCGCTTTTTACTGTCATTGGTGATGAACTTCCCATCCCATTGACTGCCAATTTGAACCCCTAGAGAATATTTTTTTTGAGCTTTTTTAAGGACTGCTACTAGATTATCCACTTGTCTATCAGGTATTTTATCGAAGTTACCTGTTTTGCATGCTTGTTCCAGACCCAGAATGTCTAGTTCACCAATATCTATTGATTCAGTATCTTCTTCCATAAAATGTGGTTCTTGATAGCTTCCATCTTCTTCCTTCTCTTTTCCTGTGTTAGGGTTCGTGATGTCTATTTCCATGTCCGGGATGCTCCATGTTTCTGAGGTGGATTTGATCTTGTCGCTTTCTTGATCCATCTCCTTTTCCCCTGCTTTCAGTTGAAAGCCTATTGTCTTTTCCTGCATAGATCCTTCTTTGTTGGTGTGGGAGGTTGTTGGATCCTGTGAATCTGCATTGGCTAGGACCTCAAAACTATTGCTTGTAGAGGGTTTTGATGGATCCTCTGGCGATATATTAGGAGGCGCTGTGGATTTTCTATTTCCTCTTCTTCAATTTGTCACTTTAGTGAATCCGTCTGAAGACTGTTGTTCCTGGTTGGCTTGAGCTGTGGGTTTATTGTTTAAAGGACAATCTCTATAGAGATGTCCTAGGGCATGACATTTCCTACACCTAAAAGGAAAATTCTCATAATCAATTAACTGAATCCATTCTTGATCTTCATGAAAAAGACGTACCGTATCAGGCAGAGGTTGTTTCAGATCCATATAAACGCAGATCCTGGCATAAGAGGCATAAGAGGTGTACCTTATTTTCTTTGTTTCTTCTGCTACCTTGACAAATTCGCCTAAGACCGTGTCGATTGCTTTTAGAGACTCCTCCTCCCAGTATTCCCATGGTAGCGAATACAGTCGGATCCAGACTGGTGCCCAACTCAGATCTTCCTTGTCCGGGTTGAAGCGGGTGACCCATTCTCTTAGAAATAGCCCGGCAGAGTTGAAGAAATAAGGACCCCCATCAAAGACTCTGTTTCGGTCTTCCAAGAAATTGAAGATTGCGGTGAAAAACCCTTTCGGCCCTAGAAGCAGGATTATTTTTCCTTTTGGATGCCATTTGACATTGATCCAGGTTCTCAAGGCTTTTTCGGTAGGCCAGAAACCAATAAATTTACCTATGAGAGCATGATCTCTCATATACTGAATTCGAGCATTAATGCGATGACTGGGTAGCTCCACTTCTGGCCTATGAGTAGCTACTGGATTGCATGTGGATGAGCTTACTTTTGGCTTGTCTTGCTGTGCCTGATCATTCTTCTTCTGCTGCTTTTCCCCTGTGCTACCTTCAATATATTCCTGTTCCTCTTCTGAGCTTACAATGGGCCCTTGCTGATTGTCGCTTATCGGAGGAGTCACCCCTCCTACCCCCTGAGGGGGACTCATTGAAACTCTCTGCCCAAGCCTGGGGCCTGAGCATGCTACGCTGCCGCCGTCGGATGTGGTAATCTCTGTGCAGGGGTCTTGTTGTTGCAGGTCGCTGCAGAAACCCTAACGCCTGATCGCCCTCCCGTGATCGCCCTTCATCACCGAAATGCTAAATATTATTAAACAACCTTATAATATATGATTTCCATTTACATGCACAATAATAAATGAGTACATATGCTATGCAAGTTTACTATATGACACCAAAAGTTATCACCTGGGTAAAACTGATAAAAAAAGAAACCACATAATCTAACCATTTCTAAAAGAGTACATAAAGTATAAAACCACCATACCAGTTGAAGGGGGCATCATTTGTATATCACTTATTTTTCTTTTTGTCTTCGCGACTTTACTTTGAACTTCAAGCCCACTCGTTTCCATGGTTTCTAGAAAGAAAAATATAATGGAATACATGACATAACAAATAGTATTAAACAACCTTATAATACATGATTTTCATTTACACGCACAATAATAAATGAGTACATATGTTATGCAAGTTTAGTATATGACACCAAAAGTTATCACATATTTAATATTTTTTGGAAAAAAAATACCCATGTTAGTATGGGTTGTCCTCATTAAAACCCCAATCCTAAGGTTATTTCCATGGGTTTTATTAATCCACAACCAGTTATTAACACAATCTCTAACAATTTTAACAAAGTATAAATTAAAATTGTCATACCAATTAAAGAATTTGGTGTCATGTTTCTTGAACTTCCTTTTTCCTTGGATGCTTCCTTTGAATTCTCACTAGCTTCATAGTCTACGGTATCTGAAAATAAAGTAAAAAAATTGTTATCACAATTTTGAATTATTGGAAAAAATATGAATTTATAAATACTACAACTATTCGCATAATTATATGTGTAACAAAATGAACAAGAACAATAACAATTGTATAACTCACAATAATAGCTAATCAAGGTTAGAAAAAGGGAACCCCAAAATAATTATTTATAATCTTTTAATCGTGAATATAGGAAAGCAAATATCTACTAGGTTTCCTTCCAGCACAAGCATAAGAACATTTCCAAAAGACATTACATTGTGAATAAACAAAAAAAATTGTATAGACCAAAATAACAACATATATACACAAAATTTATGTCTTATAGTCATGTATATTCTTAGTTTGCTTTAGATAAAATAATAGCAAAACACAATGAAAGAACATTAACTATGGCAATCATTATATTTTCTTCTAGATCTTTGTCTAGCACAAAGACAAACACATAGCAACTTTGCAAGGTGAAATAAATATAGAATGTGATAGAATTACTTCTAACATGAACAAAACCATATTGCCAATAAGAATCTTGCAAAGCAAAAGAAATATTTGCATCTTAGATTTATTTCTATTACAAACGCATGGATATTGTAGAAAAAAACATTGTAAGGTGAAAGAAATCTAGCACGTGCTAGAATTATTTTTAGCACGAACACATTCATATTTCCAAGAAAAACATTGCAAAACAAAATAAATATAGCACAAGCTAGATTTCCTTCTACCACAAACCACAAACATATTGTCATTAAAATATTGCAAGGAAAAGGAAATGAAACCCATGCTAGACTATATTCTATCACATACAAGAAGATTGCCAACAACAACATTGTATTGTAAAGCAAAAACATAAACACAATGTCAATAAAGTCATTGGAATAATAATATTTCCTGCGACATTTGACCTTGCCTTTTAGAGACTATGAAGTTTTAGTCCATGCCTACATAGACTATTGTTACAATATAAAAAACTTTAAACCTTGAAAGGATTAGAAGGCCCTTCATATGGGATATGTGGTCTAAGAATGAGATAGTGTACAAATATTTCCTCCTATAAAAAACACAAGAACGTTGCAAATAATAACATTACAAGGTGAAAGAAATATAATTCATACTATAATTCCTTCTAATGCGAAATTAATCACATAACAACATTGTAGGGTGAGAAAAAATTACTCGGAATTACATTTACTTATAACAAACATACAAATATCGCAAATGACAACACTACACGACAAAAAAAATCTAGCACAATCTAGATTTTCTTTTAGCCTAAACAGAAACATGTTAGCATTAACAACATTGCAATGTAAAATAAAATCTAACATGTGTTAGATTTCATTTTAGTTCAAACTCGAGCACATAGAAACATTGTAGAGTGAAAAGTGCTCTTAAGACATTGTATAGACCAAAATAACAACATATATACACAAAATTTATCTCTTATAGTCATGTATATTCCTAGTTTGCTTTAGATAAAATAATAGAAAAACACAATGAAAGAACATTAACTATGGCAATCATTATATTTTCTTCTAGATCTTTGTCTAGCACAAAGACAAACACATAGCAACTTTGCAAGGTGAAATAGATATAGAATGTGATAGAATTACTTCTAACATGAACAAAACCATATTGCCAACAAGAATCTTGCAAAGCAAAAGAAATATTTGCATCCTAGATTTATTTCTATTACAAATGCATGGATATTGTCAAAAAAAAAACATTCTAAACTGAAAGAAATCTAGCACATTCTAGAATTATTTTTAGCATGAACACATTCATATTTCCAAGAAAAACATTTCAAAACAAAAATAAATATAGCACAAGCTAGATTTCCTTCTACCACAAACCACAAACATATTGTCATTAAAATATTGCAAGGCAAAGGAAATGAAACCCATGCTAGACTATATTCTATCGCATACAAGAAGATTGCCAACAACAACATTGTCTTGTAAAGCAAAAACATAAACGCAATGTCAATAAAGTCATTGGAATAATAATATTTCCCGGGAAATTTGACCTTGCCTTTTAGAGACTATGAAGTTTTAGTCCATGCCTACATAGACTATTGTTACAATATAAAAAATTTTAAACCTTGAAACGATTAGAAGGCCCTTCATATGGAATATGTGGTCTAAGAATGGGATAGCGTACAAAGATTTCCTCCTATTAAAAACACAAGAACGTTGCAAATAACAACATTACAAGGTGAAAGAAATATAAGTCATACTATAATTCCTTCTAAAGTGAAATTAATCACATAACAACATTGTAAGGTGAGAAAAATTTACTCAGAATTACATTTACTTATAACAAACATATAATTATCGCCAATGAAAACACTACACAACAAAAAAACTCTAGCACAAGCTAGATTTTCTTTAGCCTAAACAGAAACATGTTAGCATTAACAACATTGCAATGTAAAATAAAATCTAACATGTGTCTAACATGTGTTAGATTTCATTTTAGTGCAAACTCGAGCACATAAAAACATTGTAGAGCGAGAAGTGCTCTTAAGACATTGTATAGACGAAAATAGCAAAATTGCAACATAATCAACATTAACCCTTTTTCCAACATAATAAGTTCCAGACTCTACAAGTTCAACCCTTGCTAGCCCAATGATTTGATCATGAATAAGGAGATCAACATAGCCCCCTTTTTCCAACAATTACATCGTAACTTGTAATTAAAAGAATGAACCATGTAAAGTGTGACTTTATATTTCCCCAAAAACACACAACTTTCGAAAAAGTAATATAAATGCAAAAATAAAAATATTATGGTAGTCATGTTGTATGTAATGAAACATTGTTTCCTAAAATGAAAGCTAACAATCAATATCATTCCATCTACTACAAACATAAGTATATTGCTAGAAGCAACATTACATGGTCAAATAAATCTAGCACATGCTAGATTTCCTTCTAGCACAAACACAAACACATTGCCAATAACAATATTCTAAGGCGAAGGAAATCCACCACATGCTAAATTTTCTTCTAAAGTAAATAGAGGCATATTACTCACAAAAACATTTCAAATTAAAAGAAATCTTACACATTCTAGAGTTTATTGTAGCACAAAGGCAATCACATTGCCAAAAATAGCATTGCAGTGTAGAAGATATCTAGCATACGCTTGATTTACTTCTAGCACAAACAAAAGCACATTGGCAACAATAACATTGTAGGGCAAAAAAAAGCCAACAAAATCTAACAACTTCTATCACAAACACAATCACATTTCCAATAACAATGTGGCAAGGTAAAATAAATTTAACGCATGCTAGCTTTACATGTAGCATAAATACAAGCATACTACCAATAACAACATTTTATGTCAGAAGAAGTCTAGTGCATGCTATATTTCCTTCTAACACAAACAAAAGCACATTACCAAGGTGAAAGAGATCTAACACGTGTTATATTTCCTTCTATAATAAACAACGAAATTGAAAACAACAACATTGCATAGCAAAAGAAATCTAACCAAACTTCTAGCCCAAACACAAGCACAACATTTCCAATAACATTGCCAAAGTGATGGAAATCTAACACTTGCTAGATTTCCTTTTATCATAAACAACCAAATTGACAACAACACTATTGCAAAGCAAAAGAAATCTAGCATAGTTTCTAGCCCAAACACAAGCACATTTCCAATAAAAATATTGCAAGGTGAAAGAAATTTAACGCATATTAGCTTTACATGTGGCACAAATACAATCATACTACCAACAACAACATTGCATCCCAAAAGAAATCTATTGCGTGTTATGTTTATTTTTAAAACAAATCAACAATTTGTAATGGTGATTATTTGTTGTGAAGACTCATATGAAAAGTGTCGTAATGCTAATAAGACCAATGCAGCTACTGCAGGATACCCACTCACCTTTCCCTTTATCCTACAAAAAAACTCTGAGGTGAGAAATCAGTTTTTTGTCGAGTGTTTTCTTGTAAGAGGGGAAAGTAATGAATAACTCTTCCTGCTAGAATATATTTATTTGGGGAAAACAGGGTGAAAAAAATGAAGCCTCATCACTTCAATATTTGTGTTTCCTTGGGGGGTGGTTGTTCCTCTAATGGTTGATTTCTCTTAATAATTAATGTTTCCTATAGCTAACACATTTTTCCTTCCACTAGGTTGTCAACATGGAGCTTATTATAAGAGAATATTCATCTATTGTGCTCCTTCCAAATTTCCCAAAGAATGAAACCTCGAATGAAATTTCAGGTAAGGTCCACCACCTCGTTTTTTGTGTAATCCACCCGCCATTTCTTTATTGTTTCTTGTATGCTCTCTCGACTTTGGTTTCTTTATCTAACTATTGAGGCTAATTAGTCCCATAGTGCCTCCATATAGTTACAGGTGTTGAGTAAATGATTAAGCCTCTCTTTTGTGTTTTTGGAGAGGAAATACGAAGAGGAACCTATGAATCCTCTCTTTATAAGTTTGTCCCGAGTTAGGACCTTCCGGTGTAAAATCAATGACATGAAAATTTTAATTTATGGCCAATGTGGCAACACCCATAGTTTTCTCCATGATGGATCATTTGTACCATTATATCCCTCACTAAGATAAGCTTTGACTTCCTTGAGATGTAACTCCACATCTTATTTTTTCCCCCATTTAAGTTGTTCTTGGTCATAATTGAACATAATTCTTCGTTTTCTTAGTTCCTCTGTTAGATACTGAATAGCTAAGTCATTCTGGGTTGGTCGTCAAAAGATATTAAAATTCCATCGCCTCCATTTGTTATTTTCTAGTCATTGATCCTAGAATTGGTGGAATTCTCTATACTCTCATATTTTTGTGCTTAGTTTGAAGGGATTCCATTCCTCCCTGCATAACTTAGCTTGTTTCTACCACGCATCATCCCAAAAAAGGGCCTCCTTTCTATTTCTGATTTCCCAGAATAGTGTTTTTGCATGATACCTCTTTTATTCCATGCTAAATTCCAAATTGCCAACCCCTGAGTGGAACTTAATAACCAGAATAACTTTTTTGTATGGAAATTAGGTGCATATTTTGATTTCGAAAGCCTTTCCCAAGGTGATGACCCCACTTTTAACCATCTCCACCATAATTTTGCTCCATTTTCTTCTTTGTTTACCTCTAGACCTTGAATACCTAGCCCACCTGCATCTTTTGGTTTGCACTCTATTTAAGGCCACTAGCGCCCATTTTTGTTTCACCTCTACCCCTCGCCACAAGAAGTTCCTTTAGATGTCCCAGATCTTTTGTAGTACTCATTTGGGAGAAGGGAGGATAGATAACATATACCTTGAAATAGCTTGTAGCACTGTGTTTGTTAGAATGAGATGACCAACTAGGTTTAGGGCTTTTACATTCCAATGTTTCACCCTATCCTCAAGGTTTGATACAACTTTTTCCTAATTGGAGTTCTTCTAGGCTTGCACCATTAGAGGGACCTCAAGGTACTTTGATGGGAGGGATTTAAACATATATGCCCTAGTTTTTCACCTTTGCATGGTGTAAATATCTTGAAAATATGCTTTTAGATTACTCTTTCAGAGATATTACTACAGGTAGTAACCCATTTGTAACTATTTTGAAAAATATTAAGATTTATATTTGGCTTAAACAGAATTATTGTGGGAACTTCTCTACGTCTCCGATTCCGTACCTGAGAATCTAACCAATGTTGAATTGAGAAATCAATGAAAGGTAGCATCTGGACAAGAAACAAAGGTGTGTAAGTTAATCATATATCTCTATGGTATAAAATGGATTCCCAGAGCCTGGTACATAAAATTGATGAGCATTTTGCACAACACGGCTAAAAGAGAAGCCCTTATGATCCTAACCACTACTGCAAAGATCAAGGGGGGATATTGTGATCATCGTTGTGTATGTCGATGACTTAGTAATCACAAGTAGTTATGAGAAGAGAAATTTGGCAAGATTTGAAAAGGTCCTTTGACATGATCGATCTTGGTCTATTACATTACTGTCTTGGTTTGGAGGTGTGACAGACACATCACTGGATATTTGTATATAAAAGAAAATATGCCAAGACAATTATTGAGAAATCCCATATGAATGGTTGTAAGCCCATGCAAACTCCCATGGAACCAGACCTAGTAGGAACTGCACCTCTTATCATTCAAGTGACACGTAAGTTACAATGTGGCACACAAATAAGTAAAGTAACATGGAACTGGCACTTGCCCCCATTAATCCAACGCATTCAAAAACATCTAGAGGTGTTGAAAACCATGGAATTCACCTTAGTTCAGTGGTTTTCGAATGTGTTGGTGGATAGGGTGGAAAGTAAAGGGGTAGATAACGTTCACTTGCTCACCAACGTGATGTGCAAGTTTTCAGAGGGCTAGCTAAAGGAGGAAAGCCAAAGGTTGGCAGAGATAGATCACTCCACGCCATTAAGGCAGGTTGATAGAGAAGGGGTGGGCCTGAATCAGGACAGTGATCTACCAGTTCATATGAACAAATAATCCTTCATTATGTACATACTTAGGAAACAAGAAGGGCTCTGTGTCTGTAATAGAAGGATAGAATGATGGTTAATCATGGGAAGGAGAGGATTTCCCCCATAATAGATTGTTAGTGTGATCGTCTCATTAATAGGAGATGTGGCAAGAGGAGTAGGAAGGTACGAAATCAAGAGGGAAAACATATAAGAGCAAGGTCGAGGTGATTATGATTTTGAACAAATCGCTCGGAGGGAAAAATGAGAAGAAGGACATCCACAAGTACACACGAATGAACAACAACATCGCTAGCAGGTTAGAGTTACTAAAAATAGAGAGGGAAAGTACTCAAATATCGGCGAGGCAAGTCTCATCTTGGTTGTCATCTTTAAATCATAGCTAGGGAGTAGGCTTCATCGACATAAGGCAAAACATTGAAAGGTGGTGTAATTGTGAGTTGGTGATAGTAATTTATATGAGGGAATTTCAGTTATGAAGCAGTGCATGAGTAAAAGCTAGAGTGATGCTAGTAAGCCAAGAGGTAGTTCCCGAGCAGATGCTCAGGGCTTTGAGTTTTGGAAACATACATGCATTGAGGAAGCAACGGAGGTTGTTGCTAAACAATCACACAAAAGGGAAGGATATAGTGGAAATCTGGGAGAGTGAGGTTTGAAGACATTGTAGGGCTATCTTTGATGGTATAATAGAGGAGGAAGGAGATTGGATCATCAACACAGGGAAATCCAAAACATAGATGACTGTGTACCAAAAGACCTTGGAGACCGCAGGGCATGTCAAGACTCTAGTGGAAAAGCTGCAAGCAGAGGTAGTAGAATAGAGGAAAAAGAGGCAACTCGAGACAGAAATCGAGTTAAAATCTATAGACCAACACCTAAAAGGAATTGAAGAGGCTCTCAAGGGTTTGGTTAACATAGAGAAATTGCATGTTGGCAGAATTGGGGATCTTAACAAAATGTTCTCAAACCATCTAAATTATATCGATAATGTGGATATATCGATGGGTGTGGAAATAGGATATTTGGCCCGCTTGAGGAAGTATCGAGTTAGAGAGGCTTGCGCTGCAGGTGGCTGTCCACTGGCAACCCTAGAGGCTCTAGCGACAACCCTTGTGGAGGACCCAACAATGGGGCCAATGACGATAACAACTCCAAGAAAATAATATTGTGTTAGTTGATCATGGCATCGACCAATCTTTTGTTTACTTCTGTGTTATGTTTATATAGGTAGTATTGTAGTTATTTTGTCAAGTTTAGGTCTGAAGATCAAAGCTATATAGCTATTCAGATAGGCAGACCTACATATAGTAGTAGTGGGAAAGGGGAAATTTTTTGAACTATATAAGGGAAAGTAAAGACAGAAAAATCTAATGGCATGCCTGGTTAAATGTGTGACAAAGAGCATCTTCTTCTACAACTGGTTTGGTAAACCAGCTACTATTTTTGTATTGTATGTTTATTTAGTAATATATTGAAACTTTACTAACTTACAAAAAAGTTATCTTATTATCTTTCCCTTTAATATATTGTCTATTAAAAATATATGCTACATATTAAAAGATATTAAACTCTTAGAAACTTAATCTTTATTATAAATATGAAATATTTGATATGATAAACATAAAATTTTATGTAAAAAATTTAAAAAATATATATTGTGTATTAAAATATATTGAATTCTTCGATATATCTTTTACCATTTTTTACCACTAGATGATGTGGAAAGAAATTTGATGAGGAATTTGATACCATTTAAACTTAAAATTTTAATTACTAAGTCAACTATATGGGGTTATCGGGTTATCTTCCTTTTTAGTATGTTCTATTCAAGGAGACATGTTTTGTATGAAAAAATCAAATTTAAAAATAATTAAATTTTATTACTGAGTCAACTATATGGGGCCTATCTTACCTTTCAGCTGTTTTGTATTAAAAAATATAAATAATTTACAAGAATATTTGTTTATGAGGTGTTTGGAGAAATTTGATCTCTCTTTCAAGGCCCAAAAAGGTTCAAATGGATTTGCTCTAATGCAAGTGAGGACTAGCTTCATTTCGAGATAAGGTTTCCAAGGTGTGAATATGCGAGGAGTGTTTACCATTCCACCATCACTGTTGTTATTGCAGAGGAAGATGTTTCTCTACTCCTTTACTATTTCCATTCTCATCCTGTTTTTAAGTGTTGTAAGTAAAAACAGATAAACAGAACAATAAAACTAACTGGGTACAGTGGCACATAGAGTGAATTCCAAACAAATGACCATATTTCAGCACTCTTTTCACTTGTAATAGAAGATTGTCTCAGTGTTGAAATGTTGTTAACTCAAACTATTTAGTAATTCAGTTTTCATCGCCAATTTAATAAATGCATTGTATTTGTAATTCCTCATACAAGTAAATACAAGTGAATTTAGATTGTGGATACCTTATTAACCAAATTTGGAATTCAAAAGTCATAGGCAGTAGATATGCTGTGGCTCTTAAAACAGAAAATTTAAACAGTAAAAATATATAAAGTTTCAAGAAAAAATAATAACAATTGTATTCAAATAATTATCCCTGGAATCAATAAGCTTAATTGTTTTGAAGATCATTGGCAACAATAAACTCTTCAAACCCCCTTTATTTGGGTAAAGAAAACGTGCAATTGAGACCACACATGTAATTAACCATTTAACTATGATTAATTGGTATTTCCTGATCAACATTTATAAACATTTATCAAATACCATCACACAAATGGCATGGTTAATATCAGCAAAAGGCACGGCTATTAGTGTAGCAACGATGAAGAATTTGGCACACGAACAATACAACAATGTAGTAACTAGATATAGTATTTGAAAATTAAAAATAGGAGATACTAGAATTTGATATGTGATATCAAATTCCCAGTACCCTGTGTACCCCTTAGGACTGTCATGCTTTGTAAATAGGTCACCATAGGTTTTGACTGAGCTTGATGATGAGTGGATCCTATGTACTATTTGACCACTGATGAAGTAGCCGGAGGTCTCATAGGGTGGTGATTCTGCTTTGAGTTCGATGAAATGAGTCTTAAAAATGATTTTTGATTGTATTTTGGAGTGCCTTAGGCTGACTGTAAATCTACTAGCATGAGTTTCATTTTACAGAGGAAGAGCTCTCATATAAAAAGTGCTACACATCACAATCATGGTAGCTGATAAGGGAGGATAGGCAGCCTCTAGAATCTCTAAACAAACAGTATCCATCCCTGATCTCATGACTAACATGGCAAAAGAGTATTCTCTTCTGATTCAGTTTCATTCAAGCAGAGTCTGCAGATCCTATTTTTCCTGTCAATATAGTATTTTCCCTTGGTTTTAATCTGATGTGAACACATCTAAAACTAGCACATAGGAAATCTCAACCCATGCATGATGTGAATCTGTAAGAAGCCAGGGTGGAGAATCATCTCGATTCTCATCTTCGATACACAGAAAGTGTCCATGGTTCAGGTGAGTCTTGCATGCCAACTCTCTAGGAGGAATGATCCACATGATGTGAAAATAGTGACAACAACGTAATGTTATGATCTGGCACATACCTAATAAAACAAACAGAAAGCCTAAACACATACCTATTTTAGGCAAAAACTATGGAAGATCGGCCTCACAGAAAAAAAATGGAATTAAATGCAGAGCTTATAAAACAGAGCATTTATCAACCAAAAAAAAGCTTATAAAACAGAGCATTTATCAGCCAAAATTAAGACATCACGTCTGTAAAATGCCAGTCATTGTACAATTGTTCCCTACTTAAAAAAGTACCATACGAGTATTCCAAACAAAAACTGTGGGGATTTTTGTTCTATATCAATAACATCGTCTAGTCCAATTGCCGAAAATACTACTTGGTTTTGTCCTAAGCTATGTGGCCTCAACTAAACAGGTCATCAAGAGAAAAATGTTGGACTTATGGTTGAATCAACCTTCACAAAAAAGGCACAGTGAATTATTTCATTCCACTTATGTCTCGATTTGTTGATGGAAATGCAGTTTGTGTGGAGAACTAGTGTAGTAAGGGTATCTCAGATGCCGAGCTTTGTCTATCTCATGATAGATACAATGGTCATAGAGACAAACTATGAACAGTGGAACTGACAAAGACACTGTTTGAAAGAAACCAAGGGATGGGGCCTATAATTTTGTGAAAAAATAAGTCAGTTACAATTTTTGTAATAAAGGAAGTAGCCTTCTATAATTTTGACCTATGATGGAACTTGGTTGTGATCCTACATTGATTTTCCTTACATTAATCTTGTATCACAAAACGTGATTTACATGACATCCTAGTGACGACTGAAAATCATTAATTACTATGAGCTTGCAGCTACAAGTGGAAACAAGAATCAACAAAGGAACAACAATTCTAGGCCAAAATCAAACCTCTCAAGGATCTGTTAGTAAAGGAAATTGTCACACCTTTGATAAGAAGTAAACCTCACCTAAGGCCTTCAATCATGAAGGTCATCTAGAAGAAGTGCATAGCACTCTGACCAATTCTCTATCAATCCTTGTGAAAAATAGAAGCAAGTATACAAGCAAAATAAGAAAAATAACATGACATATTGATTGCATTAAATTAGGATTTTGTGAAGAATGGTTCTACATATATGAATGCCCAATGAGAAATTCTCCTTTCCATCATGAATTGGGTAATTTGATGCAATGAAAGATGATACAACTAGGACTATGATGACTCAGACCTTTTCTGAAGTTGTTGCCTCATCTGACTTCAAGAAAGGCTTACGAGGGAGCCATAAAATCTTCAATGACTATTCTTGTCCGATGATTCCTGATGAAAGGCATGTCTTGATAACTAAATTTGATATAAGCTGCATGATTATGACTGGATAATTCTAGCACATGGAGCATATGATTAAGAGAATGTTGCATATAGCTCAATGCTTATGTTTTAAGTAAGCTTACCTTTTAAACATTGTGAGGGAGATGTGATGTTATAATATGATGTCTAATGACTCTTGTTACTTAAGAAGCAGTATGATTAGTTGAATCTCATGCATACATGAATAACAGAGTGCTGATAGCTTGATGGATATACTCCGAACAAGAATTATTTTCTGATGTTCAGAGGAAGATATGATCTGACAGATAATGATTCCCCAAATTATCTGACTTCCAAACTTTCAAACTAAGTGCACTTTTCAGTGCCTACTCAATACTATTGTTACTGCCACCCACTAATGCTTAGCAATAAACAAATATTAATTTAAAGAGAAGGGATCTATGAATAGGTTGGGATAGAAAGCTAAATAGGCTTGATTATGGTGAAAAACTGCATGGTTAAGTGTACTTTGAGCCAAGAAGCCTTGCAATGGTGATTTGACCTTCCTCTGAAGTCTTCGTTACTAGGTATAAGCCTTATAGGTGACAATTGATGCCATGTGATTTCATTTTACTATATTCAATGCCACTTCTTCACCCTATCACCTTATGCAATGAGCAAATGAGGAATTTGTCATTATGACCAATGCTCATGGGAGATGGGTCACATTGGATAGCTTTATATTCTAGAAAATTCCCTTGAGTCAATGAGTGCATGAAAAATTGTTCATTATGACTAATACTAATGGAAGGAGGGTTGTGCAGAATGACTTAATATTCTTGCAAGCTCATTGTAACCTGATACAATGAATAGATGAGAAATTGGTCCTTATGATTAATGGACCTTAAACAAAAGTTTTGTATCATTACTTGGGTCAAACTTAAGTCTATTCATCACTACAATTACACAATAATAGAAACTTATAAACACCTCAAGCCTCTAAGAAAAGAATATGGTGTAAACTCACTGACTCGAGAAGACAATGATACTAGAGGCGGTCATCAAAAATATGATGTAACATCCAATGGGAAAATGTGTTTTACATGAAATCAAATGCATCCAGAGTATTTTCTAATGTTAGAACCCTGGAAAATTATGGAAGACATACTCGTTCATTTTTATTAAAGGTAAAAATAATGATTGTAATATAGTGTAAGGCAATTCCAAATATCTCTTAATTGGAGACACAATACACTTTCTATTAATATGTGTCCAAAGGTAAACAACTACATTCATAAATGAAAGAAGGAATTCTATGAACTATTCAATACTTCCTAACAACTATAACCCATTCCAAAAATTAAAAAATTCTATTTCATCTAAGGATACTAAAAAGAAAATAGAAGAAATAGGTGAGTGAACTGACGAAAAAAATTAAAACAGCTTCCCAATAAGGTATTCTCAAAGGGAATCTATGCAAGTTCATTCGTATTCTCAAAGTATACAAAGACATGAAAACTTTCTAGTTATGATAAATAAACGTCTTTCAACTATTTGAATCACGGTACAATCACTACCTTGACTCCTTCAAAGGGAATTCACTACTCAAGTGGATTTGGTTAGCACTCCCTAAATACAATTGTGGGAAGATTTGCTAGTTCAATCCTAAAAGATCCTATATCATGGAATCTGATAGTCCTACTATTTTTTATGCCTACGATCTGAATTTATTCCTCAAGCCAGATGGGATAAGGAACTGTCATCCTTTTACTATCAATATTCATCTAGAAGACAAAGTTATTGACATATGTCATGGATATTCCTTGGTAGACAAACAAAGAGTATGTTATAAACACACAATTATTGAAGCTTTA
The DNA here is from genome assembly GCA_000404065.3 of Pinus taeda. Classification (NCBI taxonomy): domain Eukaryota; kingdom Viridiplantae; phylum Streptophyta; class Pinopsida; order Pinales; family Pinaceae; genus Pinus; species Pinus taeda. Next base: position 44,648 of record APFE031532563.1, read on the forward strand.
AGTCAAACATATCCATTTCGACCTATAGATAGCCCTATTGTTGAAAATAACAAAGTTGGACAGCCCCAGAAGATTGATTAAACCTATAAACCATCAATGACATATAAAACTACAGTGCTGAGAATGAAAACAATGTCAAGAAAATCATTGATGAAGAATACAGGCTTGATCAAATAAAAAATTTCTCTCTGGACCACATCAAATGCAAATATGTTCTCTTCTCCATGAACATGTGGACAATCATTCATGCGCTAGATTTTTAAAAGGAAATGTAGACAACAAACCTCTAACAAAACCACATGAATTCAATGCCGAGGGACAATTTTGGGGCCTGGAAAAGGTGCACTCACAGGGATTAAATCACAATGAAGATTGTGGATACCTTATTAACCAACTTTGGAATTCAAAAGTCATAGGTAGTAGATATGTTGTGGCTCTTAAAATAGAAAATTTAAACAATAAAAATATATAAAGTTTCAGGAAAAAATAATAAGCATTCTATCCAAATAATTATCCCTGGAATTGAAGATTGTTGGCAACAATAAACTCTTCAAACCCCCTTTATTTGGGTAAAGAAAATGTGCAATTGAGGCCACACATGTAATTAACCATTTAACTATGCTTAATTGGTATTTCCCGATCAACATTTATAAACATTTATCAAATACCATCACAAAAATGGCATGGTTAATACCAGCAAAAGGCACGGCTATTAGTGCAGCAACAATGAAGCATTTGGCACATAAAGAATAAAACAATGCAGCAGCTAGATATAGTATTTGAAAATGAAAAATAGGAGATACTAGAATTTGATATGTGATATCAAATTCCCAGTACCCTGTGTACCCCTTAGGACTATCATGCTTTGTAAATGGGTCACCATAGGTTTTGACTGAGCCTGATGATGAGTGGATCCTATGTACTGTTTAACCACAGATGAAGCAACCTGAGGTTTCATAGGGTGGTGATTCTGCTTTGAGTTGGATGAAATGAGTCTTAAAAATTATTTTTGATTGTCTTTTGGAGTGGGTTAGGCTGACTGTAAATCTACTAGCATGAGTTTCATTTTATGAAGGAAGAGCTCTCATATAAAAAGTGCTACACATCACAATCATGGTAGCTGATGAGGGAGTAGAGGGAGCCTCTAGAATCTCTAAACAAACAATATCCATCCCTGATCTCATGACTGACATGGAAAAAGTGTATTCTCTTCTGATTCAGCTTCATTCAAGCAAATTCTACAGATCCTATTTTTCCTGTCAATCTAGTATTTTCCCTTGGTTTTAATCTGGGATGTAAACACATCCGAAACTGGCACATAGGAAATCTCAACCCATGCATGATGTGAAGCTGTAAGAAGCCAGGGTGGAGAATCATCTCGATTCTCATCTTCGATACACAGAAAGTGTCCATGGTTCAGGTGAGTCTCGCATGCCAACTCTCTAGGAGGAATGATCCACATGATGTGAAAATAGTGACAACAACGTAATGTTATGATCTGGCACATACCTAATAAAACAAACAGAAAACCTAAGCACATACCTGTTTTAGGCAAAAACTATGGAAGATCAGCCTCACAAAAAAAAATGGAATTAAATGCAGAGCTTATAAAACAGAGCTTTTATCAACCAAAATAGAGCTTATAAAACAGAGCATTTATCAACCAAAATTAAGACATCACTTTTGTAAAATGCCAGTCATTGTACAATTGTTCTCTACCTAAAAAAGTACCATACGAGTATTCCAAACAAAAATTCTGGGGATTTTTGTTCTATATCAATAACATCATCTAGTCCAATTCCTGAAAATACTAGTTGGTTTTGTCCTAAGCTATGTAGAGTGATTGAAAAATGTTTTTGTTAGTGGAAATGGATTAAACACCATAAAAAACAACATAGCACTGAAACTTGACAACTATAACTTGGATTTCCAAAAAAAAATATTGGATTTTATTATTTCCACAATGACACCTTATTATACATAGGAAATCTAAACTACCTGAATGCTCTATTATCAATGTTGAGAAACTCAGCAGTTGCTAATCAGTTGAATCAATTGTTGTCTCCTGCCTTCCATCATTTGTTTCATTTCTACCTCAAGCTAAACTACCTTTCTTTATGGGATTAAATTATCACAAGATGGAGTAGTTGGAATAACCATTTGTTTTTTGTGCCATAGAAAAAACATACCCTTAAAATGAAATTCACAGATGAATTACCTAAAATTTGAATGCATAAATGGGTGAAAAATCAAGGTAATACATAGTTGTTTGGGAGTTTAGTCATGGGGATTTATTCGTGGTTGTTGATTTTGAGAAGATTTATTTAGGTTCTTAGAATCTTGTTTTCCTCAATTGACCATTATTAGGTTTCAAAGACTAGTATGTAATGAGAAATACCTCATAATGGTGTTTATAATCCTAGTTGTAGTTAAATGATCCCCTACAGAGGTCATATGTAGTGGTTTCGAGCCTCATTCATGGATATTGATATTGATAAGCCTTTTCCCTGCCCTAGTTTAATTCTTTTCATCCCCTAACTATTGTCCACGCCTTAAGACCAATTTATGTTATGCAAATCCATATATGGGATGTTATATTCTTAGTGGGATACAAAAAGTACTCTACAAAAGTAATTTGTGCTGGTTAAGTATATGTTCATATTTTTTCAACTTGAGAGGCATCACTAAAGCCTTAAGGCTTGTGATCTCATGCCTCAATAATCTCCAAGGCCCCAATACTAGTTTGTCGTGCACATTACCTTCAAATAATGTTTTTGTTTCTAGTAAATATCCAAATATCCCATATAGAGGTCAAATATGTGTTGGTTATATTCATCTAGAAGACAAAGCTATTGACATATGTGATCGATATTCCTTGGTAGACAAACAAACAGTATGTTATAAAAACACCATTATTGAAGCTTTAAGTCAAACAAATCCAATTCCACATATAGATAGCTCTATTGTTGACAATAACAAAGTTGGACAGCCCCAGAAGATTGATTAAACCTGTAAACCATCAATGCAATATAGAACTACAGTGTTGAGAATGAAAACGATGTCAAGAAAATCATTGATGAAGAATACATGCTTGACCAAATAAAAAATTTATCTTTGGACCACATCAAATGCAAATATGTTCTCTTCTCCATGAACATGTGGACAATCATTCATGCACTAGATTTTTAGAAGGAAATGTAGACAACAAACCTCTAACAAATCCACATGAAGTCAATGCTGAGGGACAATTTTGGGGCCTGGAAAAGGTGCACTCACAGGGACTAAATCACAGTGAAGAGAGGCTCCTTCACTATCCCAAAAGAAGGTTTGCCATCACAACAAGGAGGCTTCCATACGCCGTCAAAGGAAGCTCCAAAAGAGCCCTAGTTGTAGTTTCTATTCACAGCTAAGACGCAATCAAACGGAGCCTAAATGAACCCCTAATCCACAATAAGAAAGAGACACAATACACAGTCCTAAAGGATGTGTTTTAGGTGTTGTTCCAGTAACGAGACCTAGCACGTCTTAGTATTTCAGTGGCAACATGATGATGATAGCATTGTGATTGAAACTATTCCTGAGGACTGTTTATAAGGTTGCTAACCTACAGTCATATTATATTAATGAAATCTGTCCTAGACCAAAGTTCAAATCAGTACACTCAGATTGAGTGAATTCCTTGTAAGACTTATACTACTGCATTGATAGTATTTGTTGACTGAAGATCAGAGGCGAGACTTGCTGCTAGGCTAGACCACATGACATAACTAGCAGCAAAGGTATTGACTTGAAAGCATGGCAATGGTGGAGCTGCACCTCTAGGTCATGGATTGGTAACTGACAAAAAAAATAAATTCAGACCGCTTCAGTCCAATCCTAAATTGCAAACAAATTGCAACTAACCAACCAATTTGAAATGAATTTTCAATGAAATTATCAAATGTACTACACAAATTGATGTGATATATATACGAAAAACAGAGCATTTATCAACCAAAATTAAGACGTCACGTCTGTAAAATGGGAGTCATTCCACAATTGTTCTCTGTTTAGAAAAGTTAGTACAGTGAGAAGTACTTGTATTTTTCATGAACTCTAGCTTCCAAAAGAGGAAAATCTGAACCCTGCTTGTAAATTTCAACAGTTGTTCTTCTGAAAATCAGACAAAATCGTGCATGGAAGTAAGTTTAACAGTGCAGTTGTGGCGGGATCAATCCTGAGATCAGAACTGCTCTATTTATACTGAGTGATGATCTAATCACATCAGATGATGGGGAGGGGTCAACACTTAGTTTATTATGAGAAACTTTATTCTTACTAACTATTTTCAGTTACTTCAACAACCTACATTTACTCACAAAATCATGCATGTATTTGCTGACAAAATAGTGCAGTAGATGCAGGTTGGTATTTGGAATGGAATTGTAAGTAAAATTTCCATTTGAATGCATAAAAAATCTTATTTTTTTATTTTTTTTATTAATATCAAATAAGCAATTTAGAAATTACTAAAAGAAAAAAATTAGAGATTTTTCCTTATTTCAAATAAGGAATTAGTTCAAATAAAGAATTTAGTGGTTATTAAAAAAGCTAAAAGTAGAGTTTTTTATTTATTTCAAATAAGGAATTTAAGAATTTATTAATTACTCCTTATCTCTATTTTTCTAGCAGTATATACTTGTCTTATATAAAACCTCAAGTAATAGGCTTGGTAACACCCATGAAATAATATTCTCTCTCATTCATTAAATATTTTGTATTTCCACTTTTCAACTTGAGTAACAAAGAAATAATAAATCTAGTTAATATGCTAATATCGAGGACAAGTTTGACATGGCATCTAGGTTAGTTGGGGCTTTTTGCACAATTAGGAGATGGGGAGCACTATTTGCCATCATTATAAACCATAGCTATATAGATGTTGTATGAGTGTTAATGTGAGGATAATTTTGCCCCACAAGGATGGCTTTGTTTGGGGCCTTGGACATCATCTAACGAGAAACACCATTATCATCCCAGGGAGATTATGTACATGGTACAAAACCACCTCCCAGTGCTCTAAGGTGAATCGTTGGCCTAGTGGTGCTCATCGCCAACACCAAGGTTTCTTGTTGAAGGCTAGTGTCCTACTTACTAATGTCTACTACCCAATATTGTGACATTTTGATAGGTCAATGTGCCAACAACTAATACATTGCATTAGTGTAGGTTGACCTTGTTAAGGTGTCCTTCATACAGTTAGCCTGAAATTTGACCTCTCGATGGACTATAGTCCCCAACCATGGAGTGAGAGTCCTTGAACCCTCTATCTCCATGAGCTAAATTATGGGTAATGTAGGATGATATGCTAATATCGAGGACATGTTTGACATTTTGATAGGTCGATGTACTAACAACTAATACATTGCATTAGTGTTGGTTGACCTTGAGGTGTCCTTGATACAGTTAGCTCGAACTTTGACCTAGACTTGATGGACTATAGTCCCCAACCATGGAGTGAGAGACCTTGAACCCCCTATATAGATTAGCTAATGGATAATGTAGGATCATATGCTAATATCGAGGAGAAGCTTGACATGGCATGTAGGTTAGTGGGGGCTTTTTTCACATTTAGGTCATGGGGAGCACTATTTTCCATCATTATAAACCAAAGCAATATAGATGTTGTATGGGTGTTAATGTGAGGATAAGTTTTACCCTAGACAAGGATGGCTTTGTTTGGGGCCTTGAACATCATCTAAGGAGAAAAAACATTATCATCCCAGGGTATACCAGTGGTATTGGTTGGTTGAGTAATAGTATAGACTGTGCACATGGTACGAAACCACCTCCCAGTGCCCCTACGGTGAACGGTTGGCCTAGTGGTGCTCATCGCCAACATCAAGGTTTCTTGTTGGTAGCGAGTGTCCTACTTACTAATGTCTACTACCCAATATTGTGACATTTTGATAGGTCGATGTACCAACAACTAATACATTGAATTAGTGTAGGTTGACCTTGTTAACGTGTCCTTCATAGAGTTACCCTGAAATTTGACCTCTCGATGGACTATAGTCCCCAACAATGGAGTGGGAGTCCTTGAACCCTCTATCTCCATGAGATAAATTATGGATAATGTAGGATGATATGCTAATATCGAGGACATGTTTGAAATTATGATAGGTCGATGTACCAACAACTAATACATTGCATTAGTGTTGGTTGACCTTGAGGTGTCCTTGATACAGCTAGCTTGAACTTTGAGCTAGACTTGATGGACTATAGTTGCCAACCATGGAGTGAGAGTCCTTGAACCCGCTATCTAGATGAGCTAATGGATAATGTAGGATGATATGCTAATATGGAGAACATGATTGACGTGGCATGTAGGTTAGTTGGGGCTTTTTGCACATTTAGGTGATGGGGAGCACTATTTGCTATCATTATAAACCAAAGTAATATAGATGTTGTATGGGTGTTAATGTGAGGATAATTTTTCCCGTGGACAAGGATGGCTTTGTTTGGCGCCTTGGACATTATCTAAGGAGAAACAACATTATCATCCCAGGGCATACGAGTGGTTCTGGTTGGTTAAGTAATAGTATAGACTGTGCACATGGTACAAAACCACCTCCCAGTGCCCCTAAGGTGAATGATTGGCCTAGTGGTGCTCATCGCCAACAACAAGGTTTCTTGTTGGTTGCTAGTTTCCTAGTTACTAATGTCTACTACCCAATATTGTGACATTTTGATAGGTCGATGTACCAACAAGTAATACATTGCATTAGTTTTGGTTGACCTTGAGGTGTCATTGATACAGTTAGCTCAAACTTTGACCTAGACTTGATGGACTATAGTCCCCAACCATGTTGTGAGAGTCGTTGAACAACCCATCTAGATGAGCTAATGGATAATGTAGGATGATATGCTAATATCGAGGACAAGCTTGACATGGCATGTAGGTTAGTTGGGGATTTTTGCACATTTAGGTGATGGGGAGCACTATTTTCCATCATTATAAACCAAAGTAATATAGATCTTGTATGGGTGTTAATGTGAGGATAATTTTGCCCCTGGACAAGGATGGCTTTGTTTGGGGCCTTGGACATCATATAAGGAGAAACACCATTATCATCCCAGGGCATACGAGTGGTTTTGGTTGGTTAGGTAATAGTGCAGACTGTGCACATGGTACAAAACCACCTCCCAGTGCCCCTAAGGTGAACAGTTGGCCTAGTGGTGCTCATCGCCAACATCAAGGTTTCTTGTTGGTGGCTAGTGTCCTATTTACTAATGTCTAATACCCAATATTTTGGAATTTTGATAGATCGATATACCAACAACTATTACATTTCATTAGTGTTGTTTGACCTTGAGGTGTCCTTGCTACAGTTAGCCTGAAATTTGTCCTAGACTTGATGGACTATAGTACCCAACCATGGAGTGAGAGTCCTTGAACCCCCTATCTAGATGAGCTAATGCACAATGTAGGATGATATGCTAATATCGAGCACAAGCTTGACATGGCATGTAGGTTAGTTGGGGCTTTTTGTACATTTAGGTGATGGGGAGCACTATTTTCCAACATTATAAACCAAAGTAATATAGATGTTGTATGGGCGTTAATGTGAGGATAATTTTTTCCCTGGACAAGGATGTCCTTCTTTGGGGCCTTGGACATCATCTAAGGAGAAACACCATTATCATCCCAGGGCATACGAGTTGTTTTCTTTGGTTATGTAATATTATAGACTATGCACATGGTAAAAAACCACCTCCCAGTGCCCCTGAGGTGAACGGTTGGCCTAGTGGTGCTCATCGCCAATATCAAGGTTTCTTGTTGGTGGCCAGTGTCCTACTTACTAATGTCTACTACCCAATATTGTGACATTTTGATAGGTCGATGTACCAAGAACTAATACATTTCATTATTTTTGGTTGACCTTGAGGTGTCCTTGATATAGTTAGCTCAAACTTTGACCTAGACTTGATGGACTATAGGCCCCAACCAGGGAGTGAGAGTCCTTGACCCCCCTGTCTAGATGAGCTAATGGATAATTTAGGATGATATGCTTATATTGAGGACAAGCTTGACATGGCATGTAGGTTAGTTGGGGCTCTTTGCACATTTAGGTGATGGGGAGCACTATTTTCCATCATTATAAACGAAAGTAATATAGATGTTGTATGGGTGTTAATGTGAGGATAACTTTGCCCCTCGTCAAGGATGGCTTTGTTTGGGGCCTTGGACATCATCTAAGGAGAAACACCATTATCATCCCAGGGTATACGAGTGGTTTTGGTTGGTTAAGTAATACTACAGACTGTGTACATGGTACAAAACCACCTCCTAGTGCCACTAAGGTGAACGATTGGCCTAGTGGTGCTCATCGACAACATCAAGATTTCTTGTTGGTGGCTAGTGTCCTACTTACTAATGTCTACTACCCAATATTGTGACATTTGGATAGGTCAATATACCAACAAATAATACATTGCGTTAGTGTTGTTTGACCTTGAGGTGTCCTTGATATAGTTAGCCCGAAATTTGTCCTAGACTTGATGGACTGTAGTCCCCAACCATGGAGTGAGAGTCCTTGAACCCCTTATCTAGATGAGCTAATGGATAATGTAGGATGATATGCTAATATCGAGGACAAGATTGACATGGAATTTAGGTTAGTTGGGGCTTTTTCCACATTTAGGTGACGGGGAGCACTATTTTCCATCACTATAAACCAAAGTAATATAGATGTTGTATTGTTGTTAATGTGAGGATAATTTTTTCCCTGGACAAGGATGGCCTTGTTTGGGGCCTTGGACATCATCTAAGGAGAAACACCATTATCATCCCAGGGCATACGAGTTGTTTTCTTTGGTTATGTAATAGTACAGACTGTGCACATGGTACAAAACCACCTCCCAGTGCCCCTGAGGTGAAGGGTTGGCCTAGTGGTGCTCATCGCCAATATCAAGGTTTCTTGTTGGTGGCCAGTGTCCTACTTACTAATGTCTACTACCCAATATTGTGACATTTTGATAGGTATATGTACCAATAACTAATAAATTTCGTTAGTTTTGGTTGACCTTGAGGTGTCCTTGATATAGTTAGCTCGAACTTTGACCTAGACTTGATGGACTATAGGCCCCAACCATGGAGTGAGAGTCCTTGAACCCCCTGTCTAGATGAGCTAATGGATAATTTAGGATGATATGCTTATATCGAGGACAAGCTTGACATGGCATGTAGGTTAGTTGGGGCTATTTGCACATTTAGGTGATGGGGAGCACTATTTTCCATCATTATAAACCGAACTAATATAGATGTTGTATGGGTGTTAATGTGAGGATAAGTTTGCCCCTCGTCAAGGATGGCTTTGTTTGGGGCCTTGGACATCATCTAAAGAGAAACACCATTATCGTCCCAGGGCATACGAGTGGTTTTGGTTGGTTAAGTAATAGTATAGACTATGTACATGGTACAAAACCACCTCCCAGTGCCCCTAAGGTGAACGATTGGCCTAGTGGTGCTCATCGACAACATCAAGGTTTCTTGTTGGTGGCTAGTGTCCTACTTATTAATGTCTACTACCGAATATTGTGACATTTGGATAGGTCGATATACCAACAAATAATAAATTGCATTAGTGTTGTTTGACCTTGAGGTATCCTTGATATAGTTAGCCCGAAATTTGTGCTAGACTTGATGGACTATAGTCCCCAACCATGGAGTGAGAGTCCTCGAACCCCTTATCTAGATGAGCTAATGGATAATGTAGCATGATATGCTAATATCGAGGACAAGCTTGACATGGCATATAGGTTAGTTTGGGCTTTTTGCACATTTAGGTGATGGGGAGCACTATTTTCCATCACTATAAACCAAAGTAATATAGATGTTGTATTGTTGTTAATGTGAGGATAATTTTTTCCCTGGACAAGGATGGCCTTGTTTGGGGCCTTGGACATCATCTAAGGAGAAACACCATTATCATCCCAGGGCAAACGAGGGGTTTTGTTTGGTTATGTAATAGTACAGACTGTGCACATGGTACAAAACCACCTCCCAGTGCCCCTAAGGTGAACGGTTCGCCTAGTGGTGCTCGTCGCCAACATCAAGGTTTCTTGTTGGTGGCCAGTGTCCTACTTACTAATGTCAATTACCCAATATTGTGACATTTTGATAGGTCGATGTACCAACAACTAATACATTTCATTAGTGTTGGTTGACCTTGAGGTGTCCTTGATATAGTTAGCTCGAACTTTTACCTAGACTTGATGGAACGTAGGCCCCAACCATGGAGTGAGAGTCCTTGAACCCCCTATCTAGATGTGCTAATGGATAATTTAGGATCATATGCTAATATAGAGGACAATCTTGACATGACATGTAGGTTAGTTGGGGCTTTTTGCACATTAAGGTGATGGGGAGCACTATTTGCCATCATTATAAACCAAATTAATATAGATGTTGTATGGGTGTTAATGTGAGGATAATTTTTCCACTGGACAAGGATGGCTTTGTTTAGGACCTTGGATATCATCTAAGGAGAAACACCATTATTGTCCCAGGGCATACGAGTTGTTTTGGTTGGTTAAGTAATAGTATAGACTGTGCACATGGTACAAAACCACCTCCTAGTGCCCCTAAGGTGAACGGTTGGCCTAGTGGTGCTCATCGACAACATCAAGGTTTCTTGTTGGTGGCTAGTGTCCTGCTTACTAATGTCTACTACCCAATATTGTGACATTTGGATAGGTCGATATACCAACAACTAATACATGGCATTAGTGTTGTTTTACCTTGAGGTGTCCTTGATATAGTTACCCTTAAATTTGTGCTAGACTTGATGGACTATAGTCCCCAACCATGGAGTGAGAGTCCTTGAACCCCCTATCTAGATGAGCTAATGGATAATGCAGGATGATATTCTAATATCGATGACAAGCTTGACATGGCATGTAGGTTAGTTGGGGCTTTTTGCACATTTAGGTGATGGGGAGAACTATTTTCCATCACTATAAACCAAAGTAATATAGATGTTGTATAGTTGTTAATGTGAGGATAATTTTTTCCCTGGACAAGGATGGCCTTGTTTGGGGCCTTGTACATCATCTAAGGAGAAACACGATTATCATCCCAGGGCATACGAGGGGTTTTGTTTGGTTATGTAATAGTACAGACTGTGCACATGGTACAAAACCACCTCCCAGTGCCCCTAAGGTGAACGGTTGGCCTAGTGGTGCTCATCGCCAACATCAAGGTTTCTTGTTGGTGTCCAGTGTCCTACTTACTAATGTCTAGTACCCAATATTGTGACATTTTGATAGGTCGATGTACCAACAACTAATACATTGCATTAGTGTTGGTTGACCTTGAGATGTCCTTGATACAGTTACCTCGAACTTTGACCTAGACTTGATGGACTATAGTCCCCAACCATTGAGTGAGAGTCCTTGAACCCCCTATCAAGACGAGCTAATGGATAATGTAGGATGACATGCTAATATGGAGGACAAGCTTGACATGGCATGTAGGTTAGTTAGGGCTTTTTGCACATTTGGGTTATGGGGAGCACTATTTACCATCATTATAAACCAAAGTAATATAGATGTTGTATGGGTGTTAATGTGAGGATAATTTTTCCCCTGGACAAGGATGGCTTTGTTTGGGGCCTTGGAGATCATCTAAGGAGAAAAACCATTATCAACGCAGGGCATACAAGTGGTTTTGGTTGGTTAAGTAATAGTACAGACTGTGCACATGGTACAAAACCACCTCCCAGTGCCCCTAAGGTGAACGGTTGGCCTAGTGGTGCTCATCGCCAACATCAAGCTTTCTTCTTGTTGGCTAGTGTCCTACTTACTAATGTCTACCACCCAATATTGTGACATTTTGGTAGGTCGATATACCAACAAATATTACATTACATTAGTGTTGTTTGACCTTGAGATGTCCTTGATACAGTTAGCCCAAAATTTTTCCTAGACTTGATGGACTATAGTCCCCAACCATGGAGTGAGAGTCCTTGAACCCCCTATCTAGATGAGCTAATGGATAATCTAGGATGAGATGCTAATCGCAAGGACAAGCTTGAAATGGCATGGAGGTTAGTTGGGGATTTTTGCACATTTAGGTGATGGGGGGCACTATTTGCCATCATTATAAACCAAAGTAATATAGATGTTGTATTGGTGTTAATGTGAGGATAATTTTTTCCGTGGACAAGGATGGCCTTGTTTGGGGCCTTGGAAATCATCTAAGGAGAAACACCATTATCATCCCAGGGCATACGAGTGGTTCTGGTTGGTTATGTAATAGTACATACTGTGCACATGGTAGAAAACCACGTCTGAGTGCCCCTAAGGTGAACGGTTGGCCTAGTGGTGCTCATCGCCAACATCAAGGTTTCTTTTTGGTGGCTATTTTCCTACTTACTAATGTCTACTACCCAATATTGTGACATTCTGATAGGTCGATATACCAAGAACTAATACATTGCATTAGTGTTGGTTGACTTTGAGGTGTCCCTGATACAGTTAGCCCGAAATTTGACCTAGACTTGATCGACTATAGGCCCCAACCATGGAGTGAGAGTCCTTGATCCCCCTATCTAGATGAGCTAGGGATAATGTAGGATGATATGCTAATATCGAGGACAAGCTTGAGATGGCATGTAGGTTAGTTGGGGCGTTTTGCACATTTAGGTGATGGGGAGCAATATTTGCCATCATAATAAACAAAAGTAATATAGATCTTGTATGTGTGTTAATGTGAGGATAATTTTGCCCCTGGACAAGGACGCCTTTGTTTTGGGCCTTTGACATCATCTAAGGAGAAATGCCATTATCATCCCAAGGAATATGAGTGGTTTTTTTTGTTAAGTAATAGTACAGACTGTGCACATGGTACAAAACCACCTCTGAGTGCCCATAAGGTGAACGATTTGCCTAGTGGTGCTCATCGCCAACATCAAGTTTTCTTTTTGCTGGCTAGTGTCCTATGTACTAATGTCTACTACCCAATATTGTGACTTTTGGATAGGTCAATATGCCAAAAACTAATACATTGCATTAGTGTTGTTTGACCTTGAGGTGTCCTTGATACAGTTAGCCTGAAATTTGTCCTAGAATTTATGAACTATAGTCCCCAACCGTCGAGTGAGAGTCCTTGAAACCTCTATCTAGATGAGTTAATGGATAATGTAGGATGATATGCTAATATCAAGGACAAGCTTGACATGTCATGTAGGTTAGTTGGGGATTTTTGTAAATTTAGGTGATGGGGAGCACTATTTGCCATCATTATAAACCAAAGTAATATAGATGTTGTATGGGTGTTAATGTGAGGATAAATTTTTCCCTTGACAAGGATGGCTTTGTTTGGGGCCTTGGACATCATCTAAGGAGAAACACCATTATCATCCCAGGGCATACGAGTGGTCTTGGTTAGTTAGGTAATAGAACAGACTATGCACATGGTACAAAACCACCTCCCAGTGCCCCTAAGGTGAACGGTTGGCATAGTGGTGCTCATCGCCAACATCAAGGTTTCTTGTTGGTGGATAGTGTCCTACTTACTAATGTCTACTACCCAATATTGTGACATTTTGATAGGTTGATGTACCAACAAATAATACATTGCATTAGTGTTGGTTGACCTTGAGGTGTCCTTGATATAGTTAGCTCGAAATTTGACCTAGACTTGATGGACTATATTCCCCAACCATGGATTGAGAGTCCTTGAACCCCCTATCTAGATGAGCTAATGGATAATGTAGGATGATATGCTAATATTGAGGACAAGATTGACATGGAATGTAGTTTAGTTGGGGCTTTTTTTACATTTATGTGATGGGAAGCTTTATTTGCCATCATTATAAACCAAAGTAATAAAGATGTGGTATGGGTGTTAATGTGAGGATAATTTTGCCCCTGGCCAAGGATGGCTTTGTTTGGGGCCTTGGATATCATATAAGGAGAAACACCATTATCATCCCAGGGCATACGAGTGGTTTTGATTGGTTAAGTAATAGTACAGACCGTGCACATGGTACAAAACCACATCCCAGTGCCCCTAAGGTGAACGGTTGGCCTAGTGGTGCTCATCGCCAACATCAAGGTTTCTTGTTGGTGGCTAGTGTCCTACTTACTAATGTCTACTACCCAATATTGTGACATTTTGATAGGTCGATGTACCAACAACTAATACATTGCATTAGTGTTGGTTAACCCTGAGGTGTCCTTGATACAGTTAGCTCAAACTTTGACCTACACTTGATGGACTATAGTCCCCAACCATGGAGTGAGAGTCCCTGAACCCCCTACCTAGATGAGCTAATGTATAATGTAGGATGATATGCTAATATGGAGGACAAGCTTTACATGGCATGTAGGTTAGTTGGGGCTTTTTGCACATTTAGGTGATGGGGAGCACTATTTTCCATCATTATAAACCAGAGACATATAGATGTTGTATGGGTGTTAATGTGAGGATAATTTTGCCCCTGGACAAGGATGGCTTTGTTCGGGGCCTTGGAGATCATCTAAGGAGAAAAACCATCATCATCCCAGGGCATACGAGTGGTTTTGGTTGGTTAAGTAATTGTACAGACTATGCACATGGTACAAAACCACCTCCCAGTGCCCCTAAGGTGAACGGTTGGCCTAGTGGTGCTCATCGCCAACATCAGGGTTTCTTGTTGGTGGCTAGTGTCCTACTTACTAATCTCTACTAGCCAATATTGTGACATTTTGATAGGTCGATATACCAAGAACTAATACATTGCATTAGTGTTGGTTGACCTTGAGGTGTCCTTGATACAGTTAGCCCGAAATTTGACCTAGATTTGATGGACTATAGGCCCCAACCATGGAGTCAGAGTCCTTGAACCCCGTATCTAGATGAGCTAATGGATAATGTAGGATGATATGATAATATCGAGGAAAAGCTTCACATGGCATGTAGGTTAGTTGGGGCTTTTTGCACATTTAGGTGATGGGGAGCACTATTTGCCATCATTATAAACCAAATTAATATAGATGTTGTATGGGTGTTAATGTGAGGATAATTTTGCCTTGCCCCTGGACAAGGATGGCTTTGTTTGGGGCATTAGATATCATCTAAAAAGAAACACCATTATCATCCCAGGGCATACGAGTGGTTTTGGCTTGTTAATTAATAGTACAGACTGTGTACATCGTACAAAACCACCTCCCAGTGCCCCTGAGGTGAACGGTTGGCCTAGTGGTGCTCATCACCAACATCAAGGTTTCTTGTTGGTGGCTAGTGTCCTACTTACTAATGTCTACTACCAAATATTGTGACATTTTGACAGGTTGATATACCGACAACTAATACATTGCATTAGTGTTGTTTGACCTT
Organism: Pinus taeda; assembly: GCA_000404065.3. Taxonomy (NCBI): domain Eukaryota; kingdom Viridiplantae; phylum Streptophyta; class Pinopsida; order Pinales; family Pinaceae; genus Pinus; species Pinus taeda. Next base: position 60,012 of record APFE031532563.1, read on the forward strand.
GAGGTGTCCTTGATAGAGTTAGCCCGAAATTTGTCCTAGACTTCATGGACTATAGTCCCCAACCATGGAGTGAGAGTCCTTGAACCCCCTATCTGGATGAGCTAATGGATAATGTATGATGATATGCTAATATTGAGGACAAGCTTGACATGGCATGTAGGTTAGTTGGGGCTTTTTGCACATTTAGGTGATGGGGAGCACTATTTGCCATCATTATAAACAAAAGTAATATAGATGTTGTATGGGTGTTAATGTGAGGATAATTTTTTCCTTGGACAAGGATGGATTTGTTTGGGACCTTGGACATTATCTAAGGAGAAACACCATTATCATCCCAGGGCATACGAGTTTTTCTGGTTGTTTATGTACTAGTATAGACTGTGCACATGGTACAAAACCACCTCTCAGTGCCCCTAAGGTGAACGGTGGGCCTAGTGGTGCTCATCGCGAACATCAAGGTTTCTTGTTGGTGGCCAGTGTCCTAAATACTAATGTCTTCTACCGAATATTGTAATATTTTGATAGGTCGATGTACCAAAAACTAAATCATTGCATTAGTGTTGGTTGACCTTGAGGTGTCCTTGATAGAGTTAGCTCAAACTTTGACCTAGACTTGATGGACTATAGTCCTTGAACCCCCTATCTAGATGAGCTAAAGGATAATGTAGGATGATATGCTAATATGGAGGAAAAGCATGACATGGCATGTAGGTTAGTTGGGGCTTTTTGCACATTTAGGTGATGGGGAGCACTATTTTCCATCATTATAAACGAAAGTAATATAGATGTTCTATGGGTGTTCATGTGAGAATAATTTTGCCCCTGGACAAGGATGGCTTTGTTTGGGGCCTTGGACACCATCTAAGGAGAAACACCATTATCATCCCAGGGCATACGAGTGCTTTTGGTTGGTTAAGTAATAGTACAGACTGTGCACATGGTACAAAACCACCGCCCAGTGCCCCTAAGGTGAACAGTTGGCCTAGTGGTGCTCATCGCCAACATTAAGGTTTCTTGTTGGTGGCTAGTCTCCTACTTACTAATCTCTACTACCCAATATTGTGACATTTTGATAGGTCGATATACCAAGAACTAATACATTGCATTAGTGTTGGTTGACCTTGAGGTGTCCTTGATATAGTTAGCCCGAAATGTGACCTAAACTTGATGGACTATAGGCCCCAACCATGAAGTGAGAGTCCTTGAACCCCCTATCTAGATCAGCTAATGGATAATGTAGGATGATATGCTAATATCGAGGACAAGCTTTACATGGCATGTAGGTTAGTTGGGGCTTTTTGCACAGTTATGTGATAGGGAGCTCTATTTTCCATCATTATAAACCAAAGTAAGATAGATGTTGTATGGGTGTTAATGTGAGGATAATTTTGCCCTTGGACAAGGATGGATTTGTTCGGGGCATTGGACATCATCTAAGGACAAACACCATTATCGTCCCAAGGCATACGAGTGGTTTTGGTTGGTTATGTAATAGTACAGACTGTTCACATGGTACAAAACCACCTCCCAGTGCCCCTAAGGTGAACGGTTGGCCTAGTGGTGCTCATCGCCAACATCAAGGTTTCTTGTTGGTGGCTAGTGTCCTACTTACTAATGTCTACTACCCAATAATGTGACATTTTGATAGGTTGATATACCAAGAACTAATACATTGCATTAGTGTTGTTTGACCTCGAGTTGTCCTTAATACAGTTAGCCCGAAATTTGTCCTGGACTTGATGGACTATAGTCCCCAACCATGGAGTGAGAGTCCTTGAACCCCCTATCTAGATGAGCTAATGGATAATGTAGGATGATATGCTAATATCGAGGACAAGCTTGACATGGAATGTAGGTTAGTTGGGGATTTTTGGACATTTAGCTAATGGGGAGCACTATTTGCCATGATTATGAACCAAAGTAATATAGATGTTGTATGGGTGTTAATGTGAGGATTATTTTTTCCATGGTAAGGATGGCTTTGTTTGGGGCCTTGGAAATCAGCTAAGAAGAAACACCATTATCATCCCAGGGCATAGGAGTTGTTTTGGTTGGTTAAGTAATTCAACATCAAGGTTTCTTGTTGGTGGCTAGTGTCCTACTTACTAATGTCTACTACCCAATATTGTGACATTTTGATAGGTCGATATACAGACAACTAATATATTGCATTAGTGTTGTTTGACCTTGAGGTGTCCTTGATATAGTTAGCCTGAAATTTGTCCTAGACTTGATGGACTATAGTCCCCAACCATGTCGTGAGAGTCCTTGAACCCCCTTCCTAAATGAGCTAATGGATAATGTAGGATGATATGCTAATATCGAGGACAAGCTTGACATGGCATGTAGGTTAGTTGGGGCTTCTTGCACATTTATGTCACGGGGAGCACTATTTGCCATCATTATAAACCAAAGTAATATAGATGTTGTATGGGTGTTAATGTGAGGATAATTTTGCCACTGGACAAGGATGGCTTTGTTTGGGGCCTTGGACATCATCTGAGGAGAAACACCATTATCGTCCCAGGGCATACGAGTGGTTTTGGTTGGTTAAGTAATAGTACTGACTGTGCACATGGTACAAAACCACCTCCCAGTGCCCCTAAGGTGAACGGTTGGCCTAGTGGTGCTCATCGACAACATCAAGGTTTCTTGTTGGTGGCTAGTGTCCTACTTACTAATGTCTACTACCCAATATTGTGACATTTGGATAGGTCTTTATACCAACAAATAATACATGGCATTAGTGTCATTTGACCTTGAGGTGTCCTTGATATAGTTAGCCTGAAATTTGTGCTAGACTTGATGGACTATAGTCCCCAACCATGCAATGAGAGTCCTTGAACCACCTATCTAGATGAACTAATGGATAATGTAGGATTATATTCTAACGTCTACTACCCAATATTGTGACTTTTGGATAGGTCGATATGCCAAAAACTAATACATTTCATTAGTGTTGTTTGACCTTGAGGTGTCCTTGATACAGTTAGCCTGAAATTTGTCCTAGAATTGATGAACTATAGTCCCCAACCGTCAAGTGAGAGTCCTTGAAACCTCTATCTAGATGAGTCAATGGATAATGTAGGATGATATGCTAATATCAAGGACAAGCTTGACATGTAATGTAGGTTAGTTGGGGCTTTTTGCAAATTTAGGTGATGGGGAGCACTATTTGCCATCATTATAAACCAAAGTAATATAGATGTTGTATGGGTGTTAATGTGAGGATAAATTTTTCCCTTGACAAGGATGGCTTTGTTTGGGGCCTTAGACATCATCTCACGATAAAAACCATTATCATCCCAGGGCATACGAGTGGTCTTGGTTAGTTAGGTAATAGCACAGACTATGCACATGGTACAAAACCACCTCCCAGTGCCCCTAAGGTGAACGGTTGGCCTAGTGGTGCTCATCGCCAACATCAAGGTTTCTTGCTGGTGGACAATGTCCTACTTACTAATGTCTACTACCCAATATTGTGACATTTTGATAGGTTTATGTACCAACAACTAATACATTGCATTAGTGTTGGTTGACCTTGAGGTGTCCTTGATATAGTTAGCTCGAAATTTGACCTAGACTTGATGGACTATATTCCCCAACCATGGATTGAGAGTCCTTGAACCCCCTATCTAGATGAGCTAATGGATAATGTAGGATGATATGCTAATATTGAGGACAAGCTTGACATGGCATGTAGTTTAGTTGGGGCTTTTTGCACATTTAGGTGATGGGAAGCATTCTTTGCCATCATTATAAACCAAAGTAATAAAGATGTTGTATGGGTGTTAATGTGAGGATAATTTTGTCCCTGGACAAGGATGGCTTTGTTTGGGGCCTTGGATATCATATAAGGAGAAACACCATTATCATCCCAAGGCATACAAGTGGTTTTGATTGGTTAAGTAATAGTACAGACCGTGCACATGGTACAAAACCACATCCCAATGCCCCTAAGGTGAACGGTTGGCCTAGTGGTGCTCATCGCCAACATCAAGGTTTCTTGTTGGTGGCTAGTGTCCTACTTACTAATGTCTACTACCCAATATTGTGACATTTTGATAGATCGATGTACCAACAACTAATACATTTCATTAGTGTTGGTTGACCCTGAGGTGTCCTTGATACAGTTAGCTCAAACTTTGACCTACACTTGATGGACTATAGTCCCCAACCATGGAGTGAGAGTCCCTGAATCCCCTACCTAGATGAGCTAATGGATAATGTAGGATGATATGCTAATATGGAGGACAAGATTTACATGGCATGTAGGTTAGTTGGGGCTTTTTGCACATTTAGGTGATGGGGAGCACTATTTTCCATCATTATAAACCAGAGTCATATAGATGATATATGGGTGTTAATGTGAGGATAATTTTGCCCCTAGACAAGGATGGCTTTGTTCGAGGCCTTGGAGATGATCTAAGGAGAAACACCATCATCATCCCAGGGCATACGAGTGGTTTTGGTTGGTTAAGTAATTGTACAGACTATGCACATGGTACAAAACCACCTCCCAGTGCCCCTAAGGTGAACGGTTGGCCTAGTTGTGCTCATCGCCAACATCAAGGTTTCTTTTTGGTGGCTAGTGTCCTACTTACTAATCTCTACTAGCCAATATTGTGACATTTTGATAGGTCGATATACCAAGAACTAACACATTGCATTAGTGTTGGTTGACCTTGAGGTGTCCTTGATACAGTTAGCCCAAAATTTGTTCTACACTTGATGGACTATAGGCCCCAACCATGGAGTGAGAGTCCTTGAACCCCCTATCTAGATGAGCTAATGGATAATGTAGGATGATATGATAATATCGAGGACAAGCATGACATGGTATGTAGGTTAGTTGGGGCTTTTTGCACATTTAGGTGAGGGGAGCACTATTTGCCATAATTATAAACCAAAGTAATATAGATGTTGTATGGGTGTTAATGTGAGGATACTTTTGCCCCTCGACAAGGATGGCTTTGTTTGGGGCATTAGACATCATCTAAGGAGAAACACCATTATCATCCCAGGGCATACGAGTGGTTTGGGCTTGTTAATTAATAGTACAGACAGTGTACATGGTACAAAACCACCTCCCAGTGCCCCTAAGGTGAACGGTTGGCCTAGTGGTGCTCATCACCAACATCAAGGTTTCTTGTTGGTGGCTAGTGTCCTACTTACTAATCTCTACTACCCAATATTGTGACATTTTGATAGTTCGATATACCAACAACTAATACATTGCATTAGTGTTGTTTGACCTTGAGGTGTCCTTGATAGAGTTAGCCCGAAATTTGTCGTAGACTTGATGGACTATAGTCCCCAACCATGGAGTGAGAGTCCTTGAACCCCCTATCTGGATGAGCTAATGGATAATGTATGATGATATGATAATATTGAGGACAAGCTTGACATGGCATGTAGGTTAGCTGGGGCTTTTTGCACATTTAGGTGATGGGGAGCACTGTTTGCCATCATTATAAACAAAAGTAATATAGATGTTGTATGGGTGTTAATGTGAGGATAATTTTTTCCTTGGACAAGGATGGATTTGTTTGGGACCTTGGACATCATCTAAGGAGAAACACCATTATCATCCTAGGGCATACGAGTTGTTCTGGTTGGTTATGTACTAGTATAGACTGTGCACATGGTACAAAACCTCCTCCCAGTGCCCCTAAGGTGAACGGTTGGCCTAGTGGTGCTCATCGCCAACATTAAGGTTTCTTGTTGGTGGCCAGTGTCCTAAATACTAATCTCTTCTACCGAATATTGTAAAATTTTGATAGGTCGATATACCAAAAACTAAATCATTGCATTAGTGTTGGTTGACCTCGAGGTGTCCTTGATAGAGTTAGCTCGAACTTTGACCTAGACTTGATGGACTATAGTCCCCAACCATGGAGTGAGAGTCGTTGAACCCCTTACCTAGATGAGCTAAAGGATAATGTAGGATGATATGCTAATATAGAGGAAAAGCTTGACATGGCATGTCGGTTAGTTGGGGCTTTTTGCACATTTAGGTGATGGGGAGCACTATTTTCCATCATTATAAACCAAAGTAATGTAGATGTTCTATGAGTGTTAATGTGAGAATAATTTTGCCCCTGGACAAGGATGGCTTTGTTTGGGGCCTTGGACACCATCTAAGGAGAAACACCATTATCATCCCAGGGCATACGAGTGCTCTTGATTAGTTAAGTAATAGTACAGACTGTGCACATGGTACAAAACCACCTCCAAGTGCCCCTAAGGTGAACGGTTGGCCTAGTGGTGCTCATCGCCAACATCAAGGTTTCTTGTTGGTGGCAAGTGTCCTACTTACTAATCTCTACTACCCAATATTGTGACATTTTGATAGGTCGATATACCAAGAACTAATACATTGCATGAGTGTTGCTTCACATTGAGGTGTCCTTGATACAGTTAGCCCGAAATGTGACCTAGACTTGATGGACTATAGGCCCCAACCATGAAGTGAGAGTCCTTGAACCCCCTATCTAGATGAGCTAATGGATAATGTAGGATGATATGCTAATATCAAGGACAAGCTTGACATGGCATGTAGGTTAGTTGGGGCGTTTTGCACATTTAGGTGATAGGGAGCACTATTTGCCATCATTATAAACCAAAGTAAGATAGATGTTGTATGGGTGTTAATGTGAGGATAATTTTGCCCCTGGACAAGGATTGATTTGTTTGGGGCATTGGAAATCATCAAAGGACAAACACCATTATCGTCCCAGGGCATACGAGTGGTTTTGGTTGGTTAAGTAATAGTACAGACTGTGCACATGGTACAAAACCACCTCCCAGTGCCCCTAAGGTGAACTGTTGGCCTAGTGGTGCTCATCGCCAACATCAAGGTTTCTTGTTGGTGGCTAGTGTCCTACTTACTAATGTCTACTTCCCAATATTGTGACATTTTGATAGGTTGATATACCAAGAACTAATACATTGCATTAGTGTTGTTTGACCTTGAGTTCTCCTTAATATAGTTAGCCTGAAATTTGTCCTGGACTTGATGGACTATAGTCCCCAACCATGGAGTGAGAGTCCTTGAACCCCCTATCTAGATGAGCTAATGGATAATGTAGGATGATATGCTAATATCGAGGACAAGCTTGAATTGGAATGTAGGTTAGTTGGGGATTTTTGGACATTTAGCTGATGGGGAGCACTATTTGCCATGATTATGAACCAAAGTAATATAGATGTTGTATGGGTGTTAATGTGAGGATAATTTTTTCCATGGACAAGGATGGCTTTGTTTGCGGCCTTGGACATCAGCTAAGAAGAAACACCATTATCATCCCAGGGCATACGAGTTGTTTTGGTTGGTTAAGTAATAGTACAGACTGTGCACATGGTACAAAACCACCTCCTAGTGCCCCTAAGGTGAACGGTTGTCCTAGTGGTGCTCGTCGCCAACATCAGGGTTTCTTGTTGGTGGCTAGTGTCCTACTTACTAATGTCTACTACCCAATATTGTGACATTTTGATAGGTCGATATACCGACAACTAATATATTGCATTAGTGTTTTTTGACCTTGAGGTGTCCTTGATATAGTTAGCCTGAAATTTGTCCTAGACTTGATGGACTATAGTCCCCAACCATGTCGTGAGAGTCCTTGAACCCCCTTCCTAAATGAGCTAATGGATAATGTAGGGTGATATGCTAATATCGAGGACAAGCTTGACATGGCATGTAGGTTAGTTGGGGCTTTTTGCACATTTACGTGATGGAGGTTAGTTGGGGCTTTTTGCACATTTACGTGATGGGGAGCACTATTTTATATCATTATAAACCAAAGTAATATAGATGTTGTATGGGTGTTAATGTGAGGATAATTTTTCCCCTGGACAAGGATGGTTTTGTTTGGGTCCTTCGACGTCATCTAAGGAGAAACACCATTATCATCCCAGGGCATACAAGTGGTTTTGGTTGGTTAAGTAATAGTATAGATTGTGCACATGGTACAAAACCACCTCCCAGTGCCATTGAGGTGAACGGTTGGCCTAGTGGTGCTCATCGCCAACATCAAGGTTTCTTGTTGGTGGCTAGTGTGCTACTTACTAATGGCTACTACCCAATATTTTGACATTTTGGTACGTTGATATACCAATAACTAATACATTGCATTAGTGTTTTTTGACGTTGAGGTGTCCTTGATATAGTTAGCCCGAAATTTGTCCTAGACTTGATGGACTATAGTCCCCAACCATGGAGTGAGAGTCCTTGAACCCCCTATCTAGATGCGCTAATGGATAATGTAGGCTGATATGCTAATATCGAGGACAAGCTTGAGATGGCATGTAGCTTAGTTGGGGTGTTTTGCAGATTTAGGTGATGGGGAGCACTATTTGCCATCATTATAAATGAAAGTAATATAGATGTTGTATGGGTGTTAATGTCAGGATACTTTTGCCCCTAGACAAGGATGGCTTTGTTTGGGGCCTTGGACATCATCTAAGGAGAAACACCATTATCATCCAAGGGAATACGAGTGGTTTTGGTTGGTTAAGTAATATTACAGACTATGCACATGGAACAAAACCACCTCCCAGTGCCCCTAAGGTGAACGGTTGGCCTAGTGGTGCTCATCGCCAACATCAAGGTTTCTTGTTGGTGGCTAGTGTCCTACTTACTAATGTCTACTTCCCAATATTGTGACATTTTGATAGGTCAATGTACCAACAACTAATACATTGCATTAGTGTTGGTTGACCTTGAGGTGTCCTTGATACAGTTAGCTTGAGCTTTGATCTAGACTTAATGGACTATAGTCCCCAACCATGGAGTGAGAGTCCTTGAACCCCCTATCTAGATGAGATAATGGATAATGTAGGATGATATGCTAATATTGAGGACAAGCTTGACATGGCTTGTAGCTTAGTTTGGGCTTTTTGCACATTTAGGTGATGGGGAGCACTATTTTCCATGATTATAAACCAAAGTGATATAGATGTTGTATGGGTGTTAATGTGAGGATAATTTTTCCCCTGGACAAGGATGGCTTTGTTTGGGGCCTTGGACATCATCTAAGGAGAAACACCATTATCATCCCAGGGCAACGAGTGGTTTTGGGTTGTTAAGTAATAGTACAAACAGTGCACATGGTACAAAACCACCTCCCAGTGCCCCTAAGGTGAACGGTGGCCTAGTGGTGCTCAGCGCCAACATCAAGGTTTCTTGTTGGTGGCTAGTGTCCTACTTACTAATGTCTACTACCTAATATTGTGACATTTTGATAGGTCAATATACCAACAACTAATACATTGCATTAGTGTTGTTTGACCTTGAGGTGTCCTTGATACAGTTAGCCCGAAATTTGTCCTAGACTTGATATACTATAGTCCCCAACCACGTTGTGAGAGTCCTTGAACCCCTATCTAGATGAACTAATGGATAATGTAGGATGATGTACTAATATCGACGACAAGCTTGACATGGTAAGTAGGTTAGTTGGGGCTTTTTGCACATTTAGGTGATGGGGAGCACTATTTGCCATCATTATAAACCAAAGTAATATAGATGTTGTATGGGTGTTAATGTGAGGATAATTTTGCCCCTCGACAAGGATGGCTTTGTTTGGGGCCTTAGACATCATCTAAGGAGAAACACCATTATCATCCCAGGGCGTACGAGTGGTTTTGGTTGGTTAAGTAATAGTACAGACTGTGCACATGCTACAAGGCCACCTCCCAGTGCCCCTAAGGTGAATGGTTGGTCTAGTGGTGCTCATCGCCAACATCAAGCTTTCTTGTTGGTGGCCAGTGTCTTACTTACTAATGTCTACTACCCAATATTGTGACATTTTGATAGGTCGATGTACCAATGACTAATACATTGCATTAGTGTTGGTTGACCTTGAGGTGTCCTTGACACAGTTAGCTCGAACTTTGAATTAGACTTGATGGACTATAGTCCTCAACCATGGAGGGAGAGTCCTTGAACCCCCTATCTAGATGAGCTAATGGATAATGTAGGATTATATGCTAATATCGAAGACAAGCTTGACATGGCATGTAGGTTAGTGGGGGCTTTTTGCACATTTAGGTGATGGGGAGCACTATTTTCCATCATTATAAACCAAAGTAATATAGATGTTTTATGGGTGTTAATGTGAGGGTAATTTTGCCCTTAGACAAGGATGGATTTGTTTGGGGCCTTGGACATCATATAAGGAGAAACACCATTATCATCCTAGGGCATACGAGTGCTTTTGGTTGGTTAAGTAATAGTACAAACACTGCACATGGTACAAAACCACCTCCCAGTGCCCCTAAGGTGAACGATTGGCCTAGTGGTGCTCATCACCAACATCAAGGTTTCTTGTTGGTGGCCAGTGTCCTACTTACTAATATCGAGGACAAGCTTGACATGGCATGTAGGTTAGTTGGGGCTTTTTGCACATTTAGGTGATGGGGAGCACTATTTGCCATCATTATAAACCAAAGGAATATAGATGTTGTATGGGTATTAATGTGAGGATAATTTTGCCCCTCAAGGATGGCTTTTTTTGGGGCCTTGGACTTCATCGAAGGAGAAACACCATTATCATCCCAAGGTGTACGACTGGTTTTGGTTGGTTCAGTAATAATACATACTATGCACATGGTACAAAACCACCTCCGAGTGCCTCTAAGGTGAATGGTTTGCCTAGTGCTGCTCATTGTCAACATGAAGGTTTCTTAATTGTGGCTAGTGTCCTAATTACTAATGTCTACTACCCAATATTATGACATTTTGATAGGTCGATGTACCAAAAACTAATACATTGCATTAGTGTTGGTTGACCTTGAGGTGTCCTTGATACAATTAGCCCGAAATTTGACCTAGACTTGATGGACTATAGTCCCCAACTATGGAGTGAGATTCCTTGATCCCTCTATCTCGATGAACTAATGAATAATGTAGGATGATATGCTAATATCGAGGACAAGTTTGACATGGCATGCAGGTTAGTTGGGGCTTTTTGCACAATTAGGTGATGGGGAGCACTATTTTCCATCATTATAAACCATAGGTATATAGATGTTGTATGAGTGTTAATATGAGCATAATTTTGCCCCACGAGGATGGCTTTGTTTGGGGCCTTGGACATCATCTAAGGAGAAACACCATTAAAATCCCAAGGCGTACGAGTGGTTTTGGTTGGTTCAGTAACCCAACACGACTTCCTAAGAATAGTAAATCCTCCTTACTACTACTGCGTGGTGATCTAGGAAACAAGATCTGGGTTTTTATTGCTTATTGGAGGGAAAGCATTCCTCCACTCAAGGAGTTTTCCTCCTATCCACTTGTACAAACAATAGGCTTGAGTAGGATAATAGGATTAGAAGAAAATCATAGGAAAACATGTGAATAATACGAGAGGTTTAGATTCCAAGATTTTTTTGTAACTTTGTCATCTACAAAGTTACAAACAACATGTTTGTTAATCGAAGTGATATTTGATTTCAGCGCTTAGTTTAGCTTTCTTCTAAGGTTTTTAAGTTTCCTTGTGTTAACTTGGCCCATTGACCTAGGTTGATGATAGTTGTAGCACTCTTACATTAGTTAGATAGAATTTTTACTTTGAATTTAGTTCATTTCCATTACTATTTTTAACTTTTTGTTCATATGTGTTATTCGTTGTTACTTACACTCTATTCTATTTTGCAACTACAAAAAACACTACAACCTCAACCTTGCATTTTGGTAGATTAACCCTACCACAAGTTGTTTTAATGCAATGGATATGTTCACTTTCCAACTTTCCAACTTCTCATTTGCATCATTTCCATCCAATACCACATTTAGCATGTTCACCTTCACATTAGACTATTTCTTGTAGAAAAATAAGGACACCTATAGAAATTTTCAACCCGACTTCTAAGCTTTCCCAAATTCACACAAAACATAAGATAATCCATGATTCAACTATTTGGGAAACTTTTGAACAGACGATAATCTGTGATTCAACAATTTGGGAAACTTTTGAACAGACAAATAATTAGTGATCTGTGTGCTTTGATAATTCGTGATCCATGTGCTTTGATGAGCGGATGCACACATTATATCCAATATGGTCGGGGCTATCATATATCATTAACAGGTGAGGTGCATCTGTAAACAACCCTTTCGGACGGCCAAGACAGTTTTATAATCTCTGCATTTAATTCCATTTTTTTCTATGAGGCCGATCTTCCATAGTTTTTGCCCAAAGCAAGTATGTGTTTAGGCTTTTTGTTTGTTTTATTAAAAAATATCACTTTCAATAAATTATTATCATATCCTCTTGCATGTCCAGATTGTTGGGGCTCCCTTTATATTATATCTTTTTGATTTTGCAGACTTTAAACACATAACTAACCCATTTCCTTGTAAGCTCTACTAAGCATAGGATGATAATAGGTTGCATTTTCTTGGATCGGATTCTAGCTTAGTTACTTCCTTTGCTTTTGGGCATATGTAAAGTTAAGTGCATTTTAATGGAATTTGATTACTTGTTTCTTTGTGTTAAGATATTTGCAAATTTCCTTGCTGACACTCTGACATCAATGTAAGTTCACCCATATGGCATGAATAGGATGCTCATCAATCTGAGTCGAACATGGTCAACCCTTGACCCAAGTCGTCAAAATGGCCATAGATTTTGTTTAATAGTACAATGCCTGACCTGCAAAACATAAACCCCGTTTGTTAATAACATCTGGAGCATTAAAAAACACATTTTCCAACCCTCAAAATTGAAAATATCCATGTTTACAAGTAGTGGAAAGACTGAACTGTAAGTTGAAATTCAGTCCAATCATTCTTGGGAGGGCCATCATAATAGCCTTTTTATCAAAGCAACATGGTACTATAAAATCTCTACATAATAAAGCATTATTTCTGCAAACTATACTATTATATAAAAATCAACAATTTTGCAAATGATATCTTAGTTTACAGAAGGGTGAAATTCCCCAATTTTTAGGTTTTATAGGAAAATTTAGGCACCTTTCATCCACCTTTTTACATTATGAATTTGTATTTACAACAAGAAAATAGTTCTCCTTGAGCCATATCCATGATTGTGCTTTCATGATTGTGATCATGCAAGTCTCATCTTTCATTAATGCCCCATGCTTTCATCAACCCCCCATGCTGACCCACATCAGCCATATTCGGAAGCACCAAGTGACTGATGTTGTTGGAGGCAGCACCCAGTGACTGATGCTGTTAGAGCATTCTATTATCTTGAGCGCTTGTTCTACCATTTTTAGGAATCAACACACCCCATATTCAATGGTTACCTTAATGGACAGTGTTGATCTCTCAAGGAATCAGAGTGCAGTCTTCACAAATCTTGTTGCCAATGCAATTGTTAAAAGATAAATTACTATATGGCACAATATTGTGACTCTATTATAAGTGGCCATAGAATTTCAACAGGCCCTTCAACAACTTCATAGTCTACAGGGGCGTGGTGCCGATGTTCCTCTCAATTTCTCAGTGCTTACCCTTCTTTGACATGGGAAAGGGTAGAATTGGAAATGAGAATTTACGGGTATGTATGGCTGTCAATCTCTATAAATTTATGTTAATACTTTCTAGTTTATCATTATTGATATTACAAAGAAGCATTTTGTAAAAGCAACATTGTCTTCTAAAATATCTAGAGTAAACCATTGTGTGTGCAGGCAATTTTTATAAAGCAACACGGTCCTCTAAAATCTCTACATAATAAAGCATTATTTCTGCAAACCATACTATTATATAAAAATCAACAATTTTGCGAATGACATCTTAATTTACAGAAGGGTGAAATTTCCCAATTTTAGATTAGGCACATTTCATCCAAATGTTCTTATGAATAACATTTCTATGGATGTCTTTGGCATCTTCAGTGTGCTCTGGTATTCCTCAATTACAAACTAGAAAGTTTTCATGTCTTTGTATATTTTGAGAATACGAATGAACTTGCATAGATTCCCTTTAAGAATACCTTATTGGGAACCTGTTTTAATTTTTTTCGTCAGTTCACTCACCTATTTCTTCCATTTTCTTTTTAGTATCCTTAGATGAAATAGAATTTTTTTATTTTTGGAATGGGTTATAGTTGTTAGGAAGTATTGAATAGTTTATAGAATTCCTTCTTTCATTTATGAATGTCGTTTTTTACCTTTGGACACATATTAATAGAAAGTGTATTGTGTCTCCAATTAAGAGATATTTGGAATTGCCTTACATTATATTACAATCAGTATTTTTACCTTTAATCAAAATGAACCAGTATGTCTTCCATTATTTTCCATGGTTCTAACATTAGAAAATACTCTGGCTGCATTTGATTGTGTGTAAAACATATTTTCCCATTGGATGTTACATCATATTTCTGATGCCCGCCTCTAGTATCATTGTCTTTTGGAGTCAATGAGTTTACACCATATTCTTTTCTTAGAGGCTTGAGGTGTTTATATGTTTCTAATATTGTGTAATTGTAGTGATGAATGGACTGATAAGTTTGACCCAAGTAATGATACAAAACTTTTGTTTAAGGTCCATTAATCATAAGGACCAATTTGTCATCTATTCATTGTATTAGGTTACAATGAGCTTGCAAGGATATTAAGTCATTCTGCACAACCCACCTCCCATTAGTATTAGTCATAATGAAAAAAATTTCATGCACTCATTGACTCAAGGGAATTTTCTGGAATATAAAGCTATCCAATGTGATCCATCTCCTATGAGCATTGGTCATAATGACAAATTCCTCATTTGCTCATTGCATAAGGTGAGAGGGTGAAGAAGTGGCATTGAATATAGTGAAATGAAATCACATGAAATTAATTGTCACCTATAATGCTTATACCTAGTAACGAAGACTTCACAGGAAGGTCAAATCACAATTGCAAGGCTTCTTGGCTCAAAGGACACTTAACCATGCAGTTTTTCACCATAATCAAGCCTATTTAGCTTTCTATCCCAACCTATTCATAGATACCTTATCTTTAAATTAATATTTGTTTATTCCTAAGCATTAGTGGGTGGCAGTAACAATAGTATTAAGTAGGCACTAACAAGTGTGCTTAGTTCGAAAGTTTGCAAGTCAGATAATTTGGGGAATCATTATCTGTCAGATCATATCTTCCTCTGAACATCGGAAAATAATTCTTGTTCAGAGTATATCCATCAAGCTATCAGCACTCTGTTATTCATGTATGCATGAAAGTCAGCTAATCATAATGCTTCTTAAGTAACAAGAGTCATTAGACATCATATCAAAGCTTTGCTTCTTATCAAAGGTGCGACAATTTCCTTTACTAACGGATCCTTGAGAGGTCTGATTTTGGCCTCGAATTGTTGTTCCTTTATTGATTCTTGTTTCCACTTGTAGCTGCAAGCTCATAGTAATTAATGATTTTCATTCATCACTAGGATGTCATGTCAATCATGTTTCGTGATACAAGGTTAATGTAAGGAAAATCAATGTAGGATCACAACCAAGTTCCATCATAGGTCAAAATTTTAGAAGGCTACTTACTTTATTACAAAAATTGTAACTGTCTTATTTTTTCGCAAAATCATAGGCCCCATTCCGTGGTTTCTTTCAAACAATGTCTTTGTCAGTTCCACTATTCATAGTTTGTCTCTATGACCATTGTAGCTATCATGAGATAGACAAAGCTCGGCATCTGAGATACCCTTACTACACTAGTTCTCCACACAAATTGCATTTCCATCTACAAATCGAGACATAAGTCGAATGAAATAATTCACTGTGTCTTTGTTGTGAAGGTTGATTCAACCATAAGTCCAACATTTTTCTCTTGATGACCTGTTTAGTTGAGGCCACATACCTTAGGACAAAACCAACTAGTATTTTTGGCAATTGGACTAGATGATGTTATTGATATAGAACAAAAATCCCCACAGTTTTTGTTTGGAATACTCGTATGGTACTTTTTTAAGCAGAGAACAATTGTACAATGACTGGCATTTTACAGACGTGATGTCTTAATTTTGGTTGATAAATGCTCTGTTTTATAAGCTCCGTTTTATAAGTTCTATTTTGGTTGATAAATGCTCTGTTTTATAAGCTCTGCATTTAATTCCATTTTTTTTTCTGTGAGGCCGATCTTCCCTAGTTTTTGCCTAAAACAGGTATGTGTTTAGGCTTTCTGTTTGTTTTATTAGGTATGTGCCAGATCATAACATTACATTGTTGTCACTATTTTCAGATCATGTGGATCATTCCTCTTAGAGAGTTGGCATGCAAGACTCACTTGTACCATGTACACTTTCTGTGTATCGAAGATGAGAATCGAGATGATTCTCCACCCTAGATTCTTACAACTTCACATCATGTATGGGTTGAGATTTCCTATGTGCCAGTTTTAGATGTGTTTACATCCCAGATTAAAAGCAAGGGAAAATACTAGATTGACAGGAAAAATAGGATCTACAGAATTTGCTTGAATAAAACTAAATCAAAAGAGAATACTCTTTTGCCATGTCAGTCATGAGATCAAGGACGGATACTGTTTGTTTAGAGATTCTAGAGGCTCCCTATCCTCCCTCATGAGCTACCATGATTGTGATGTGTAACACTTTTTATATGAGATCTCTTCCTTCGTAAAATGAAACTCATGCTAGTAGATTTACAGTCAGGCTAAGGCACTCCAAAAGACAATCAAAAATCATTTTTAAGACTCATTTCATCCAACTCAAAGCAGAATCACCACCATATGAAACCTCAGGTTGCTTCATCTATGGTCAGACAGTACATAGAATCCACTCATCATCAGGCTCAGTCAAAACCTATGGTGACCCATTTACAAAGCATGACAGTCCTAAGGGGTACACACGGTACTATGAATTTGATATCACATATCAAATTCTAGTATCTCCTATTTTTAATTTTCAAATACTATATCTAGCTGCTGCATTGTTGTACTCTTCGTGTGCCAAATGCTTCATCGTTGCTGCACTAATAGCCGTGCCTTTTGCTGATATTAACCATGCCATTTGTGTGATGGTATTTGATAAATGTTGATCAGGAAATACCAATTAATCATAGTTAAATGGTTAATTACATGTGTGGTCTCAATTGCACATTTTCTTTACCCAAATAAAGGGGGTTTGAAGAGTTTATTGTTGCCAACAATCTTCAAAACAATTTAGCTTACTGTTTCTAGGGATAATTATTTGGATAAAATGCTTATTATTTTTTCCTAAAACTTTATATATTCTTACTGTTTAAATTTTGTATTTTAAGAGCCACAGCATATCTACTGCCTATGACTTTTGAATTCCAAAGTTGGTTAATAAGGTATCCACAATCTAAATTCACTTGTATTTACTTGTATCAGGAATTACAAATACAATGCACTTATTAAATTGGAGATGAAAACTGAATTACTAAATAGTTTCAGTTAACAACATTTCAATATTGAGACAATCTTCTATTACAAGTGAAAAGAGTGTTGAAATATGGTGGTTTGTTTGGAATTCACTCTATGTGCCACTGTACCCAGTTAGTTTTATTGTTCTGTTTATCTAGTTTTACTTATAACACTTAAAAAGAGGATGAGAATGGAAATAGTAAAGGAGTAGAGAAACATCTTCCTCTGCGATAACAACAGCAATGGTGGAATGGTAAACATTCCTCGCATATTCACACCTTGGAAACCTTATCTCGAAATGAAGCTAGTCCTCACTTGCATTAGAGAAAATCCATTTGAACCTTGTTGGGCCTTGAAAGAGAGATCAAATTTCTCCAAACACCTCGTAAACAAATATTCTTGTAAATTATTTATATTTTTTAATACAAAACAACTGAAAGGTAAGATAGGTCCCATATAGTTGACTCAGTAATAAAATTTAATTATTTTTAAATTTGATTTTTTTCATACAAAACATGTCTCCTTGAAAAGAACATACTGAAAAGGAAGATAACCCGATAACCCCATATAGTTGACTTAGTAATTAAAATTTTAAGTTTATATGGTATCAATTCCCTCATCAAATTTCTTTCCACATTATCCAGTGGTAAAAAATGGTAAAATATATATCGAAGAATTCAATATATTTTAATAGACAATATATATATTTTTTAAATTTTTTACATAAAATTTTATGTTTATCATATCAAATATTTCATATTTATAAGAAAGATTAAGTTTCTAAGAGTTTAATATCTTTTAATATGTAGCATATATTTTTAATATCTTTTAATATGTATCATATATTGTTAATAGACAATATATAAAAGGGAAAAATAATAAGATAATTTTTTTATGTTAGTAAAGTTTCAATATATTACTAAATAAACATACAATACAAAAATAGTAGTTGGTTTACCAAACTAGTTGTAGAAGAAGATTCTCTTTGGCACACATTTAACCAGGCATGCCATTAGATTTTTCTGTCTTTACATTCCCTTATATAGTTCCAAAAAGTTCCCCTTCCCACTAATACTATATGTAGATCTGCCTATCTGAATAGCTATATATGTTTGATCTTCAAACCTAAACTTGACAAAATAACTACAATACTACCTATATAAACATAACACAAAACTAAACAAAAGATTGGTCGATGCCATGATCAACTAACACAATATTATTTTCTTGGAGTTGTTATCGTCGTTGGCCCCATTGTTGGGTCCTCCACAAGGGTTGCCACTGGAGCCTCTAGGGTTTCCAGTGGACAGCCTCCTGCAGCGCAAGCCTCTCGAACTCGATACTTCCTCAAGCGGGCCAAATCTCCTATCTCTACACCCATAGATATATCCACATTATCGATATAATTCAGATAAATTGAGAACATTTTTTTAAGATCCCCAATTCTGCCAACATGCAATTTCTCTATGTTAAGCAAACCCGTGAGAGCCTCTTCAATTCCTTTTAGGCGTTGGTCTATAGATTTTAAATCGATTTTTGTCTCGATTTGCCTCTTTTTCCTCTATTATGTTTCCTCTTCTTGCAGCTTTTCAACTA
The DNA here is from genome assembly GCA_000404065.3 of Pinus taeda. Classification (NCBI taxonomy): domain Eukaryota; kingdom Viridiplantae; phylum Streptophyta; class Pinopsida; order Pinales; family Pinaceae; genus Pinus; species Pinus taeda. The sequence goes on from APFE031532563.1 coordinate 78,981, forward strand.
GAGTCTTGACATGCTAAGCTGTCTCGAAGGTCTTTTGGTACACAATCATCTATGTTTGGATTTCCCTATGTTGATGATCACATCTCCTTCCTCCTCTATTCTACCACCAAAGATAGCCCTACAATGTCTTCGAACCTCACTCTCCTAGATTTCCACTATATCCTTCCCTTTTGTGTGATTGTTTAGCAACAACCTCCACTGCTTCCTCCATGCATGTCTGTTTATAGAACTCAAAGCCTTGAGCATCCACTCGGGAACTACCTCTTGGCCTACTAGCATCACTCTAGCTCTTACTCATTGCACTCCTTGATAACTGAATTTCCCTCATAGAAATTACTATCACCAACTCACAATTACACCACCTTTCAGTGTTCTTACTTATGTCGATGAATCTTGCTCCCTAGCTATGATTTAAAGATGAAACCCCAGATGAGACTTGCCTCGCCGATATTTGAGTACTTTCCCTCTCCATTTTTAGTAACTCTAACCTTCTAGCGATGTTGTTGTTCATTTGTGTGTACTTGTGGACGTCCTTCCTCTGATTTTCCCCTGCGAGCGGTTTGTTCAAAATCATAATCACTCCGAACTTGCTCTTGTATATTTCCCCTCTTGATTTCGTACCTTCCCACTCCTCTTGCCACATCTCCTATTACTGATATGATCACACTAACAATCTATTATGGGGGAAATCCTCTCCTTCCCATGATTAACCATCACTCTATCCTTGTATTGCAAACACATACCCCTTCTCGTTTCCTAAGTATGTCCATAATGAAGGATTATTTGTTCATATGAACTGGTAGATCACTGTCCTGATTCAGGCCCACCCCTTCTCTATCAACCTGCCTTAATGGCGTGGAGTGATCTCTCTCTGCCAACCTTTGGCTTTCCTCCTCTAGCTAGCCCTCTAAAAACTTTCACATCACGTCGGTGAGCAAATGGACATTATCTACCCCTTTATTTTCCACCCTATCCACCAACACATTCGAAAACCACTGAGCTAAGGTGAGTTCCATGGTTTTCAACACCTCCAGATGTTTTTGAATGCGTTGGATTAATGGGGGCAAGTGCCAGTTCCATGTTACTTTACTTATTTGTGCGCCACATTGTAACTTACGTGTCACTTGAATGATAAGAGGTGCAGTTCCTACTAGGTCTGGTTCCATGGGAGTTTGCATGGGCTTACAGCCATTCATATGGGATTTCTCAATAAGTGCCTTGGCATATTTTCTTTTATATACAAATATCTGGTGATGTGTCTGTCACACCTCCAAACCAAGATAGTAATGAAATAGACAAAGATCGGTCATGTCAAAGGACCTTTTCAAATCCTGCCAAAATTCTCTTCTCATAACTACCTATGAATACTAAGTCATCGACATACACAACAATGATCACAATATCCCCCCTTGATCTTTGCAGTAGAGGTTAGGATCATAAGGGCTTCTCTTTCAGCCGTGTTGTGCAAAATGCTCATCAATTTTTATGTACCAGTCTCTGGGAGTCCATTTTATACAATACATATATTTGGTTAACTTACACACCTTTGTTTCTTGTCCAGGTGCTACCTTTCATTGATTTCTCAATTCAACATTGGGTGGAATTCTCAGGTACAGAGATTGCAGATCGTAGAGAACGTTCCACAATATATTGTATAAGCAAAATATAATGCTTAATATTTTGCAAAATAATACAAATGGATTACTGCATGTAGTAAATATCTCCAAAAAAAGTAATCTAAAAGATATTTTCAAGATATTACACCATGCAGAGGTAAAAAACTAGGGCATATATGTTTAAATCACTCCCATCAAAGTACCTTGAGGTCCCTCTAATGGTGCAAGCCTAGAAGAACTCCAATTAGGAAAAAATTGTATCAAACCTTGAGGATAGGGTGAAACAATGGAATGTCAAAGCCCTAAACCTAGTTGGTCATCTCATTCTAACAAACACAGTGCTACAAGCTATTCCAAGGTATATGTTATCTATCCTCCCTTCTTCCAAAGGAGTACTACAAAAGATCAGGGACATCCAAAGGAACTTCTTGTGGCGAGGGGTAGAGGTGAAATCAAAATGGGCGCTAGTGGCCTTAAATAGAGTGCAAACCAAAAGATGCAGGTGGGCTAGGTCTTCAAGATCCAGAGGTAACCAACAAAGAAAATGGAGCAAAATTATGGTGGAGATGGTTAAAAGGGGGGTCATCACCTTGGGGAAGGCTTTGGAAATAAAAATATGCACCTAATTTCCGTACAAAAAAGTTAGTCTGGTTATCAAGTTCCACTCAGGGGTTGGAAATTTGGAATTTAGCAAGGAATAAAAGAGGTATCATGCAAAACCACTATTCTGGGAAATTAGAAATGGAAAGGAGGCCCTATTTTGGGATGATGTGTGGTAGAAACAAGATAAGTTATGCAGGGAGGAATGGCATCCCTTCAAACTAAGCACATAAATATGAGACTATAGAGAATTCCACCAATTCTAGGATCAAGGACTAGAAAATAACAAATGGAGGCGATGGAATTTTAATATCTTTCGATGGCCAACCCAGAAAGACCTAGCTATTCAGTATTTAACAGAGGAACTAAGAAAAACGAAGAATTATGTTCAATAATGACTAAGACCAACTTAAATGGGGGAAAAAAGAAGATGTGGAGTTACATCTCAAGGAAGTCAAATCTTATCTTAGTGAGGGATATACTGGTACAAACGATCCATCGTGGAGAAAAATGTCGATGGTGCCACATTTGCCATAAATTAAATTTTCAAGTCATTGATTTTACACCGTAAGGTTGTAACTCGGGACAAACTTATAAAGAGAGGATTTATAGGTTCCTCTTCATGTTTCCTCTCCGAAAACACAAAAGAGAGGCTTAATCATTTACTCAATACCTGTAACTATATGGAGGCACTATGGGACTAATTAGCCTCAATATTTAGATAAACAAACCAAAGTCGAGAGAGCATACAAGAAACAATAAAGAAATGGCGGGTGCATTATACAAAAAACGAGGTGGTGAACCTCACCTGAAATTTCATTCAAGGTTTCATCCTTTGGGAAATTTGGAAGGAGCACAATAGCTGAATATTCTCTTATAATAAGCTCCCTGTTGACAACCTAGTGGAAGGAAAAATGTGTCAGCTAAAGGAAACATTAATTAGTACGGGAAATAAACCATTAGAGGAACAACCACCCCCCCCAAGGAAACACAAATTTTGAAGTGATGAGGCTTCATGTTTTTCACCCTGTTTTCCCCAAATAAATATATTCTAGCAGGAAGAATTATTCATTACTTTCCCCTCTTACAAGCAAACACTTGGCAAAAAAAGGATTTCACACCTCGGAGTTTTTTTGTAGGATAAAGGGAAAGGTGAGTGGGTATCCTGCAGTAGTTGCATTGGTCTTATTAGCATTACGCCACTTTTCATATGGGTCTTCACAACAAATAATCACCATTACACTTTGTTGATTTGTTTTAAAAATAAACATAACACGCAATAGATTTCTTTTGGGATGCAATGTTGTTGTTGGTAGTATGATTTTATTTGTGCCACATGTAAAGCTAATATGCGTTAAATTTCTTTCACCTTGCAATATTTTTATTGGAAATGTACTTGTGTTTTGGCTAGAAACTATTCTTTTGATTTGCAATAGTTTTGTTGTCAATTTGGTTGTTTATGATAAAAGGAAATCTAGCAAGTGTTAGATTTCCATCACTTTGTCAATGCTATTGGAAATGTTGTGCTTGTGTTTGGGCTAGAAGTTGTGTTAGATTTATTTTGCTATGCAATGTTGTTTTTTTCAATTTGGTTCTTTATTATAGAAGGAAATATAACACATGTTAGATCTCTTTCACCTTGGTAATGTGCTTTTGTTTGTGTTAGAAGGAAATATAGCATGCACTAGATTTCTTCTCACATAAAATGTTGTTTTTGGTAGTATGCTTGTATTTATGCTACATGTAAAGCTAGCATGCGTTAAATTTATTTTGCCTTGTGACATTGTTATTAGAAATGTGATTGTGTTTGTGATAGAAGTTGTTGGATTTTGTTGGCTTTTGTTTGCCCTACTATGTTATTGTTGCCAATGTGCTTTTGTTTGTGCTAGAAGTAAATCATGCGTATGCTAGATATCTTCTACACGGAAACATTATTTTTGGAAATGTGATTGTGTTTGTGCTAAAATAATCTCTAGAATGTGTAAGATTTCTTTTACTTTGAAATGTTTTTGTGAGTAATATGCTTCTATTTACGTCAGAAGAAAATTTAGCATGCGATCGATTTCCTTCGCCTTAGAATATTGTTATTGGCAATGTGTCTGTGTTTGTGCTAGAAGGAAATCTAGCATGTGCTAGATTTATTTGACCATGTAATGTTGCTTCTAGAAATATGCTTATGTTTGTAGTAGAAGGAATGATATTGATTGTTAGCTTTCATTTGAGGAAACAATGTTTCATTACATACAACATGACTACCATAATATTTTTATTTTTGCATTTATATTACTTTTTCGGAAGTTGTGTGTTTTTGGGGAAATATAAAGTCACACTTTACACGGTTCATTCTTTTAATTACAAGTTACGATGTAATTGTTGTTACAGAATTGATGCAAGCTACAATGGAAAATATAATTTTGGCAAAAGGGGACTATGTTGATCTCCTTATTAATGATCAAGTCATTGGTCTAGCAAGGGTTGAATCTGCAGAGTCTGGAACATATTATGTTGCAAAAAGGGTTAATGCTGGTTATGTTGCAATTTTGATAATTGATCTCATTCAACCACATTTGATTGATGATGATGTTAATGAAGGGGACATACATCCATGGAAGATTGTGGATTTGAGACACCACATAGGTAAATCAAAATATTGAAGCATGTGTTATATATTATTGATACTATAATAAATGTTCTTTTTTTGAGTAAATACTAACATTATTTACATTTGTTTATAGGTACAAATGTTTCTTCTACATTTTCTATTGGAGACAAGGTAAATCTTCTGCAACATGGAGTGAAGGTGGGCGAGGGCTCCATATTCGATATAGAGCTTAGGTATAAAGTGCATGGAAAGATGGTAAAGAAAGGATGCATGGTGGTTAAAATTGAAAAGGTGTTAAAACATAATGCTCCTCTACCACATCCAACAGTGTTTGAACATACACTTGCGGGTGCATTAGAATCTTATGCAATTTGGCCAGAATCAGATTTGAAGCCTCACTGTCATGATCATGCCATAATTATTCCCCAGGATAGGGTTAAATTCATATGTGAAAAGGTTTCTCTTACACATGAATGCATGGGAACAAGCATGTGCATTGCCAAAGGAATGCTAGTTCATGTCCGTGAGGATGACATTGTTGAGGGTGAAACGCTAGGTGAAATGGATTTTGGTGTTTTTCTAGAAGAGATAGATGGAAATTGTGATATATGCAGAATTGGTGATAAGTCTATACATTGTTTGGTTAGATGGCCAATAAATAAGTTGGTGGACAACAAAGGTGTGATATTAAGGATCAAGGAAAAGTTCAAGGAACCACCCAAAGAAATGGTGATATGGGATGTTATAGAGGACGCAAATCCCTTAAACAAATGGGATGGGTACCTTTGTAATGAAAAATATAGAAACTCAATTGATATGAATGTAACAAGGCCATATAAAAGGATTAACCGAGTTATGGCTACAAAAAAAACTGCAAAATGTCAAACAAAAATAGATGAAGAGAAAGAAATTCGACTTTTGGCAGCAGATGTATGTTGTAGAAAATATTGTCTTCAACATGTCGATAGGAAGGCCATTGCAGATGCTAGAATGGGTATGAGATAAATAAATACAAATGGTATTAGAGAATCTGTCTTGAATTCACTCATGTCAAACACAGTGATGTCAAGCGGCCATAGCCATGGCCATGGCCTACCACCTATTGCTATAAATGTAAAGGACATGAGATTTAATGGGAATATTATTTGTAAGAAAGCATGGTATAAGATACATAAAATTCCTCAAAGCACATTATATAACTACCAGCATTATTTCCAACATGGACAGATCAAAGATATTCATGGTAACACCAACACATGCAAAGCACGAGCTCACACAGTGGCAGCTATAGAAATATTGCCCAAAATTGTAATGGATAATTCAGATTTTTCACCAAATCAAACACGTCAAGTTGAGGAAGATGGAACATCTCCTCCTTTAAGACTACTTCCTTCGACTTACACATAAAATTCTTTGTTAAAAGAGATCAATGAGGCTCTTCAAAAGCTCAATTACCCATCAATATCACAACCAACAATGAGCAAGATCTGGAATACTAAGTTTCGAGATGTGGCATTTTAAAAGAACAACAACTTCAGTAAATGTAGTGAATGTATTGTGTTGAAATCACAAGTGAAGTCAGCAACTACAAACAGCTGGAAGAAAAGGCACGAGGTAGGTTGACGAAACATAACAAGATTGTTATGTGTGGAAGATATTGTTACTATGCCCATAGAATTATGTCAAAGTGGTTTCCAAAGGAGTATTTTAGCATTATCCATGATAAAATGGACAAAACAAAGACGTCAATCTCAAGGCTACGTGTCAAATCAAAATCTGTTGTAGGAACAAATTTGGGTTTTTCATTGACATGCATGCTTACACATGGGCATAAGGTGGGAGGTTTTGGTCATTTCTCCTTACCATTTGTCCATATGGGATAAAAATTTACTATTACATCCCTTGCAAAGTGCTTAAGGGACCTTGAAGACCCACAAATGGATATGTATGGTGATCTACTTTATGGAAGTGGAATTTCAGGAAACCCACTTACAAATGCATTACTTGACACCTCTATTTACCCAAAATTTCAAGGGTACAAGGATGATTTTATATCTCATGGAAGTTCAAAAAGTCTAAATGTTGATTTTAAACCTCTTCCTCCACATTTATTGTTACAGTTGGACAATGCAACAAGTGATAGTAAGAATCACTATCTTTTCATGTTTCTATCACTTTTAACTGCACTTGGTGTCTTCATCACTATTGAGGTTGGGTTCTTTCCTGTGGGGCACACCCATGAAGACATAGATGGAACCTATGGAAGAATATCTTCCAACCTAAAAGGTAAATATATTTATTCTTTACCTGAAATGATTGATACATATCGCATAATTGAAGAAAATAGAGTGTTTCCACCTACACTTATTAACAAGGTCTATGACTTCAAAAGTTTCCTTAATGGATACATTAAGGAGGGAAAAAATGCACTAGTTGGACATCTTAATGTTCAATACTTCCAATTTCTTATACTCAATGATGTTCCCGTACTAAGGTATAAAGAATCAATTAGAGATACCGAGTTGTCAGAACCAGTTGAGCTATGGAATATAGATGATGAAGGTCGACCTATAATTCCCATAGGGAAGCCATCTTTCTTACCTTCCAAACATAATGATGTCTATTTAAAAGAACTAAAGGAAGGGATAACATCATACATAAAAATGTGGAAAGACACTGTTGGGAATTAGGATTCACCAATTGCTACAGAGGAATGGAAAAATAAAGTGGTGTATTGGGAAAACGTTCTTGATACATTAGATGGAATCTATAATGATCATAGAATAATAGATGGAAATGATTCATCTTCTGAGCATTTATGGCCCAAGACAAGGCACATTGTTGATGTTTATCGTAATGCACTCCAAGTAATCTCAAGTATTATGGATGGAGATTTTGATAATGTGATAGATGAAACAATATATGTTGGACCCAAATGCAACAAGCCAAAGCCAACATTCAATCTGATGATTGATGTTGAGAAAGGAAAGATTTTGCTAGTTAGATCAGGAAATGAGGATGCAGGTGAGATGTTAGGGTCCCACCCTAACCCCCTTATCTATGTAATGGGACCATGTCATAGTCAAGAGTCAATAAAGCCCATATTAATAATTGTAAGTGGTTAATCTGCAATTAATAACGGAACCACAGTTTGTTGCCAATGGGCCGTAGTATTAGATAGATGGTATTAGTAATACCACGGTATTGGCACGTGGTATTACATGTATGAGTCATATATAAAGGATAGAGACTCCCTGTGAGGAGCATCGTGTCTTATTTTGTAATCGATCTCTGCTCCATTGGAGGTTGCCCCATCGTAGAGGCAAGTAAAAATTACTCTCTGAATAATAAAATCATTGCTATTTTTTGTTATGGGTATCTTTTGTTCGCATATTCTATATTTGGGTATCATTTGTAGGTTAAGAGCATAACAAGTGGTATCAAAGCACTTTCCAGGGCCGGTGGGATCTCCATTTCTTAGCAAAAAAAAATTTGGCTCGAGACGTGTTCCGGCGTCTTTAAACCATGGGATCTGTCATTGAGCGCATAAACCTGCGGATTTGGAGAGACATGCATGCAGGAAATACAAGAGGTGGTCACGTCTATTGGACTCCCTTGTAACCCCTGTGGGTACCCCTTCGAGTAGTAGCGCATTAGACAGAACCGCGCATGGACTGTCTTCCACGTACCCTTTGGGTATATAGGAAGCCCCCTAGGCTCCGTTGAAACCTCGCCATAGATAAACCATCGGCCATCTTGTGGCTACAGTACACCAAGAACAAAACTCGGAGAGATTACTCGCCCGTACGATAGGGTAGTCGGGTTGTACGGCTAAGGGTACGGTTGATCCTCCTTAGTTAGAGACCTGAAACATTGGGCCGAGTACTACTGCCAAACCCTTATGTATATCGCGATCTGTAGCACCTGACACTCCTCAAGACCATAGTTCCCTTTTCTATCGGAGGATAACACATTATCTATTCCAGATCTATTGGTGCAAAAGAGTGCAGCAGGAGAAGAAATCAGTCATTCAGATCTATTAAGATCCAGCAGATCTGCAGCAGCAGTCTATCACACTGCCAGATCCACCATTCAGATCTCTCAGATCTACTAGGCCAGAGTTATGGAGAAGGGTTCCTGTACCGGGGTATAATTTTCGCAGGACTTTTGGCCGCCTTGAAATTTTGACGATTTGACAACTACAGTATTGATCAGGAAGGAGTAAAACTCCGTTAGGAGTTTTCTGAAAAAAAAAAGAAAAGAAAAAAAAAAGGGTCTGAGATCGTCTGAGGTGCTTATTGGTGATCTAGCCCATCAGAATCAAAACAACGAGCTGAGCGTGGTGGTACCATTCAATTATTAGTGAAAATGTTTTTTGGCGGTCCCCATTTTTCATCAGGTTGGTGTATGGTAGCAACTAGAGCTCAAGCGATGGCCAATGAAAGTATGGACAAACTTGAAGAAACCATGCACTCCCTCCACAGTCTGGTTAATGGATTATGTATCCAAATCTAGCAAATAATCCCAAAGGACAAGGAGCAAGCCCACGAGGAGGAGTCTAATGGCAATGGATACCATGAAGGTGAGTCTAGCCACTCTTCTCACGTCTGGCACAACCACCCACAACCCAGTCAACGACCTCCCAAGTTAGATATGCATAAATTTGATGGTTCTCACCCATCAGCATGGATAGCACAAATGGAGCAGTATTTCAAATTAAATCGCATCTTAGATTATGCAACTCAGCTTATGTTGGGGAGCATGTACCTGGACAATGAAAGGTGGCAATGGTGGGAATGGCATCAACGTCGCAGTGGAGCTTTTAGGACTTGGAACCAATTTACAAAAGCTCTTCAAGACCACTTTGACCAGGAATCCTCTTTTTTGGGTCGTCTTACTAAGCTCCGACAAACTAGAACAGTGGATGAATATATTACAGCTTTTGAAGCCTTAGCCTTCCGTACTTGGGGTCTCTCAGATGCGTTTTACACGGAATGTTTTATCAGTGGTATTAAAGAAGCTGTTAAAGCCCAAGTCCTACTGCACCACCCTCCCTCATGGACAGAGGCTTGCAAGGTAGCTCATAACGTGGAACGTGCATTAGCAGCCCAATACAGTCGCCCAAATTTCTCTGCTAAAGTTCGCCCTCCACAGGCTCACAACACGACTCAAACACTTAAGGTCCAAAAGGTGTCACCAATGGAAATGGCAGAAAGGAGAAAGCAAGGCCTATGTTACCACTGTGATGAAAAATACTCCCTGGGTCATAAATGAAAGGAGCCCAAATTTTTTCAAATTGATGCCACTGACTACAGCTCAACAGAAGAAGATCCACCATTGGAGGAACATGAGCCGCTAGAGGAAGAGAACCAACAGGACAATATCTCTGACGAACCAGTTATTTCGTTGCATGCTTTGGCAAGGATTTCTTCCCCTCAAACTCTCAAAATCAGAGGGTTTATTAAACATCGCCCAGTCGTAGTCTTGATTGATAGTGGAAGTACACATAATTTCATCCATCAAAAAGTCACAGAAACAATGCATTGTTTTGTATGAGCAGTTTCTAACTCCCAAGTTCAAATTGCGGATGGAGGTACAATGAAATGTGAAGGCCGTTGTGAAAATGTCAAACTTCAAATGGGCGATTATCAGTTGAAAACCCACATGTTTTCCATACACATGGGGGGTTGCGACATTGTCCTCGGCGCTGAATGGCTCCGCACTCTTGGGCCAATCACAATGGATTTCAAAGAGTTGTATATGAGTTTTAAGCAGAACAACCACACACATACCCTCCGTGGACTCCAGGCGGGATCACTGATAATGATAATGACCCTCAAGGTACTATAGTAGGATTCATGTGGTGCGAATATATGATCCGACATCGAACACTACGCAAAATCTTTCAGTCAAAGGCCATTGATGTCAACTTGTTGCCGGAAGTGAGAAACTTGCCATTTATGTATGCAAGCTTCAAAGCACTGAAAGGGTTGTTTCTAAGTCAACTTCTTGGATAATGAGCTAATGTCGACAAGAAGTGACTCGTCATAGGAGGGCCTTGATGTGTCCCACATCTATGACACGAAACGAATCAAATTATTTTTGGAGGTGAAAATGAACTAACAACACAAGGTTCAGGAATGGTGGTCATGAAAAAAATGAAGGTTGGAGGTATTGCAGTTGATGAGACATTAACTGGATGGTGGTTTCTCAACTGAATGACTTCTCTTGAACATATCAACGACACTGAGATGAATTGGTAGCGTTAACCCCAAAATATGGATGGTAAGAAAGACCAATGGTGAGATGACTGGTGAATGGAATAACCCAACCTTGACTCAATAATTGTGATGAAGTGAAAGTGTCATGTTAAAGAGAAACTTGCTACCATAAATTATTCAAGTTTTCTTACCCTTTTTCCCTAGTCATTGTTGACCAGTACCTCTTTATTTTTGTCAAGCTTGAGAAGGATAACATATGCTTGTTCTATAATTCACCCTTCTGGAAAACTTGTCGCTATTTAATGTTTTAACGAGTCTAGCGATAGTGAAACTCGGTATCGTCTAAATGTACAAGTTTGTCGCTATTGTTTTGACGAATTTAATGAAAAGGATAACTCGGTTATTTTCATGTTTAGAGGGTTTGAAAAGGGACAAAAATAAAACTCCACCAGTTATTTTTCGTAAAATAATCCCTCAGGTCCGAAAAAGGATAAAATAATACAGGAGGGATGACATTTCCAATCACTTTAACGCGCTATAAAAGACAAGCGCTTGACAACCTTTTCATGTTTAACAAGTCTGAAAAGAGTTTAAAGAGGTCTCTATTTTGAGGAACAAGTGGTGTCTAGGGTAGCAACTAGTTCCGGTGATTTTGGAACTTCTCAAAACATGTTGATTTATGTGGAGGGGCTGGCTAATAAGACCACTCATTGCAACTGTTCCTCAAAAAGGGTAAAACAACCAAGTGAAAGTGTATGATTGGCCGAAGGGATGGTGGCGATTGGATGTACACAACCAAGGCTCAAAAGGCTGATAGAATGGCAATCACAAGGGTTAAAATTTGAGAATGGGTTCATTTTTAGACAAGCTTGAACCATGGAGAACTATTCTTGGATTTAGTTTCATGTTTGTACAAGCTTGAAATGAAAAACTATGCTTGGATTCAGTTTCATTTTTACACAAGCTCGAAACAAAAAACTATGCTTGAATGGTGGTCAAAGATGTTCAATTCATTGTTTAGCATATCAAATTCTTTCATCATTTGTTCAACATATTAAAAAATCCATCAAATTGATTAGAAATACATATATATGAACTAAAACTAACATTTTACTTGAAGTACACGAATAGTAAACATAAAAAGTAGTTTTACCTTTCACTTTCATAATTTCTTTTCAAATTTGGGATTTTGGAGCTTTGGAGCAGTTTTCCCCCTCAAACTTCACCAGTTGATTTCAGGAGATCCTGTGGACCATTCTTCATGCTGTCAAGACCAGGTAGGAGCTATCCTTGAGCTCTTCATTTTCATTCCATCTTCTCTTGATTCTGAGCTAGTTTTTCCACATTTCTGGGCCCCTGGGGTTTAATGATTTCATTCCCAAATCATCACACCTAGCTAGTATTGAAAGGTGCAATGCATACTGACCTGTCAACAGGCTAGTTAGTGTGCATCTCACCTTGCTCAAAGGCAAGGTGCGATGGGCGCAGAAAGGAAACTTTACACAGTGTTTTTTCATCAAATGTTTACCTGTTTTTGCTCAAAATTGGATCCTAACTTCATCTATAGTTTGCATTTAAGATATTTGTTGGATCAAGATGGTTGTCACATGGCATGAATGAGAACATGAAGAGGAGGATATGATTTCTTTACATGACTAGGGCACAATGGATGCATTAAGAAACTATGGCTTATTCAAGTTTTTCTGCATATCCAACATGACGCAACAGATAAGTTTGTTGCAATATCTTCTCAATGCTTGGGATCCCATTGACCAAGTATTCTAGATCAAAGGAAAGTCTATTCCTTTCATGGTCAAGGATATTTATTCCCTAATGGGTTTGTCAAGGCATGGTGCCCCTCTTTCACTATCAGGATTTTCTCGCGAGAGCGAATCTGTGAAAGATTACATTCGTCAGTTCTATAGGAATGGATCTCAACCCAGTAGAGATGGTAAGATAAATATCCAAGATGTTACTGATTGACCTTTGAGGACCATTTTATTTACCTCTTTTAGATTGGTTGGCAGTGCAGCCTTACATTTAGCGAACAAATCTTACATGCAATATGCCATGGAATGCCTGGAACTGAAGGTGTTCAATTGATGTGAGGTGATACTTCCTATTGTAAAAGAACAAATGTCCAAAGTAAAGAATGGAAGAACCAAGAACTTTGTTTATGGATCCATATTGATGAATTTTGCTTTGGAAATAATTTCACTGATGCAACGTCAAAACATTTCACTGGGATTGCGAGCACCAAGGGAACCACAGATGTAGAGATGGGTGGATCTTATGGCTAGACATACTGGCGAGTCACAAATCTCCTTCTCAGATGACTTTTTTGAGTGGTTCAACTGCTAGGAGATGGTATTTGTGAAGTATCCATATGTCGGGATGGATTTTCGAGGCGATCCGGATTTGGCTTTGCCAGCTAGTGAGGAGTGGAGTGCTATTGGTAAAATGATTTGACCACATCTTTGTTTTTTCAGTTTTATAATTTTTATGTGTTTTTGATGTCACCAAGACTAAATAAACTCATATGTGAGTGCAGATATTGGACCAGTGCGACCAGTGGCATGCCCACGGGAGGTAGATGATGCCCTAGCAAGAGAGGCTGTAGGGAGGGTCGTCCTTTGGGATCTGGACATATCAAAGACCCTGGCAGTGTTGCAAGGTCAGATTAAGAGCCTTACTCTCAGCATTCAGGATTTCAAGACTAATGAGTTACCTTTGAAGTTACAACACCATACTACAGGTGTACTGAGTCATTGGACTAGGCTCCTACACATGATAGCACAAGTGGTGACATGTTATCACAGCATCACTAGTCTAGGTTGTTTTTCTACATTCATTTTGATTTTCTTGGTCAGATGACCAATTTTGTCTTGTACACAAAAATTTTTGTAAAAACTATAAACAACTATCTACTTTTGAATTTTGGAGTTTTCTTTTGGCTAAGTGATGAAATCCTAATGCAAATGTTGATGTGAAATGCTTTCTTTACAAATGCTGCAAATGTCTATTTAACACATAGTTTTCTAATGAATCAGTTAATGTGTTTAAGTTTCTGGAAATGTGTTGATATTGAATGGAATCAAAATTCCTTTCCAAAATCCTAACTCTTAGGAACATGCGATAAATAGCTGGGTTTTGAACGAAATAAATTCTAGTAAGCTATAGAATGACAAGTTGTGAATCTAGCCTGACAATGAGTCGGTGTATGCCATGTGAAATGGCATTAGAGAGAAGATCAATCAACGTGATATACTCAACGATGTTGTTCGTCGATTGACCAATACATATCCCCTTAAAACTCACTAACTCGCCACTTGGAGCGAAAATGGCCCAGGCCATAGAAGATAGGTTCTACATACTATGACTAGCTCCGTCAACATACCCAACAAACGGCTTCAAAAAGTCTAACATCTGCAACAAATGTGAAGTGGATTACCTAACCAAAATGAAAACTCTAAAAGAAAACATGCAATAAAAGGGAATGTACTATGAGCTTAGTGTGCTTAATCAAGCATATTAACGTTTGAGATACAAACCATTTTGGGGCTGCGACAGTGGAATCCCATCATAATCGACTAGCACGTAAGCTCCTTTTGTAAATACTCATTTAACAATGTAAGGACCCATCCATAATGGTTCAAATTTACCTGCTCCTAATTTATCAGAGTCCTGATTGTAAAGCAATACTATTCACCTTTTGCGAAGACACGAGGCTTTACATTTTTGTCCTATTGCACCTTGTTGTGTTTCTTATGTGATTCGTTAGCTAATGTCGCATCACGATGGGTTTCATCCAGATGGATTAATCTCAAGAAACAAGCCTCTTCTTCAGAAGTTTCGGGAAGCAGATCAATTACAAGGTTGAGGGATGAGATTTCGCACTGAAATTGGTAAGACTGCTTCCAGACCATACACCAACTGAAAGGGTGTAAATCTGATCCCATTTCTCACCAAAGTCCTATATGCCCACAAAGTTGAGTACAAGATTAAATGCCAATTTGGTTTATGGACTCCGATCATTCTCTACAGCATGCGCTTAAGGACTTTGTTGATTTCCTCAACTTGTCCATTAGCCTATGGATAATATGAAGTAGAAGTATCATGGGACAATCCTAATTTGTCAGTTAATTTGATCATCATGTGATTGTGAAAATGCGAACCATGATCTCTGACTATAGCCTGCAGTACTCCAAATATAGAAACTACATGATTAAAAAAGAAAAGAGCAGTTGTTTCATTGCTGCTATTTAATGTAGGCATTGCCTCGGCTCATTTTGTAAAATAGTCGACAACGACTATAATATACCCATGCCCTCGAACGAGGTGGAGTTACATGTCTTGAAATCAATTCTCCATTTAGCGAATGGGCCAACAACAACAATTGGATACATTGGTGCAGGTGGTAATCTTGTTTTGCGATCAAAAATCTGACAAGCATGGCAACTTCTGACTCCAATTAAATGATAATCATTCAAAACATTTTCGGCCTCCTCATGCATGAGGCACCTTCATAGAACTGTATCAATACCACGACGGTAAAGTGTATCACCAACGAATAGATATTTTTTGGCTTGGTCTCAAACACATCGCTATTCAGAGTGAGAGGTGTTAGGCATAAAAGTTTGGGTTTGGAGATAGACCCGTATATCCCCGTACCATGGATCTCTTGACAATATTAGAAATAGAGTCTCATCCACGATTGATGCTTGGGATGTTAAATCGTTGGATGAGGAGGGAAGGTCACAAAGTAACTCTGCAAAGACAAGAGATTTCTTTGATTTGGATTTGGTGAATTCCATATCAAACTCCTACAAAATGGCTATCCATTTGGAATATTTTCTCCCTACTAACTGACACGACAGAATGTAGGTCATAGGGTTGCAATCTGACATAATGGTAGTTTTGCGAAAGAGTACATAGTATCGAAATCTCTGTATTGCTTGAACTACTGCTAAATCCAACTTTTCAACATAAGAGTACTTGCTTTCTATACCATTAAGATTATGACTTAAATAATATATAGGATATTCAATTCAGTTATCTTCTTGCACTAAAACCATAATGATGGTTGTATCTGGAGCGACGAGGTACAGGTTGAAGTCTTTCTAATAGGAAGGATTGTACATTAATGATGCTTTTATGAGGGAATCTTTTAAAGCGTCAAAGGAAGCTTGCACAACCTGATCCCAGTGGAAGGGTACTCCTTTTTTCAAAAGATGTGTATAAACTTTAGCGAGCTGAGCATAATGTAGAATAAACCTCCTCAGAAAGTTAGATTTCCCTTGGAATCTCTAAATCTAAAGCAAATTTGAAGGTAAATGCATGTCAAGGATTGCCTAAACCTTAAATGGGTCGAGTTGAATTCCATCCTTAGAAACCACAAAACCAAGAAATCGGCCAGAACCAACACAAAACACACATTCGTACGGATTGAGTCGTATCTTGTATTGTTGGCAACATAAAAATATGGCTCTCAAATGTTGTGGATGATCAGTCCATTCTTGCGAATGGGCAGGTAGATCATCGAGATATGGTTGAACGATGTGTTTGATGTCATGGAAGGCGTAATTCATTGCCCTCTGAAAAGTTACCCCTGCGTTCTTCAAACCGAAAGGTAATTTACGATATGCAAATGTGCCCCACGGACATATAAATGCAGTTTTTGACTGGTCCTGTGGGTAGATATTGATTTTCTTGTATCCAAAAATCCCATCCATGAATGAAAAGATTTCGCATCCAACACATTCATCAATAACCTGGTCGTTAAATGGTGGAGGATAGTTGTCGTATGGACATGCTTGATTTACATCCCTATAATCGATACACACTCTAATCGTTCCTTGTTTTTTTCATCACAGGAACAATACTCAATACCCAATCAGTGAGAGGAATAGGATAAATGAAGCTAGCACGCAAAAAATTTTCAACCTCTACTTTAATGGTAGTGGCTTTCTTTGGATGGATAGGTCGAAGTTGTTGTCATACTGGTTTGACATCTGGATACATCTTCATTTCATGTTCAACAATTCTCGAGTAAATGCCTGACATTTCTTCATATGACCATGCAAAGACATCTCTAAATTCGTGAAAAAGAGCGCAATAAATCTCTAGTTCTAATGGAGAACAAGATTTTCCAACGTGAATTTTCTCTACAATATTAGGTTTGGTCGAAATATTAATGGCAATAGTTTCTTCAATGTTGGACAGATTTTGCTCAAAATCTACTATATTTATAGAATTTATTAAAAAATAAAAAATTGAAGGATGATTGAGGTCATTTGAATAATCTTCATTTTCATCTCGAAGGTGGGAATGATGGTGGTAATCTTCCCATGGCCTCTCTTCTATCATCATTGATTGGATGATCCCTTCGTTTGTAGAATGTATACGAGACCAAGGATCAGAAGAGTACCATCTTCTAAAGACCTGTCTACCCAAACACTCATCGAGTGTTGATTTGGGTTTGCCGCCCAAGCATAGAAAACTAATTGCTACAAAGATTCAATGGGGCTTGGGGGCAATGCCTCGTGATGATCCTCACTATCAAAATAGTCGGAACTCTTCTTAAAATCAGATGATGTAGAAGAGATCATTTGACAGGTTTCCACTATGGCCACTTCCATGAAACCAGATGGAGGTGGGAGGGAAAAAGTACCCATTAAGGAAGGGTATTTTAGGAGAACTACTGCAACATTTTGAAGTGATTGTGAGCTTCCATGGATCAATGGAATGCTTCCAAGAGCTTGTGAACTGTTAGCAAAAAAGTTTAGTTGGTAAACGATTGTGATTCCACCTTGGAAGGGAAATGCAATCTTTCTTAAATATGTAGACACAACGACAGCCATAGCATAAATCCAGGGCCTTCCTAGTAAAATATTATAATCAAGGTTTCCATCAATAACCTCAACTTCAATTTCTATTGTCTTGCTGCCTAGTTCAACTTGCAAGTTACTTAAGATCCCTTATGGAGTGTACGTTCTTCCATTGAATTCTTTTAATGCTTTTGGTGATCGTGACAAGGGTGGTGAACCAAGAGTTTTCTAGAAACTCATTGATGTAATACTAGTAGATGCCCCTAATCAATGATGGTTCGATGAATTTTTTTTATTGAGGGCTTTTACATGCATAAGGAAAGCTAGTTGGGCCGGTAACTGAGGTGTATATCCTTTATGATTAAAGGCCACAAGATTGGAATCCATTGGATTGATCACACATATTGCTGATAACAAAGCTTTCTTTTGGGAGGGGAAATTTTGCAATACCTCAAGTGTTGACATAGCAGATGGTGATTGAGCCAAATCCTCCACTATATTATAATTCTGAGCAGCTCGACCATGAGAATTAAATTTTGATTTATGTACGACTCCCTTTGGTGGCTTTATAGTTAATTCAGGAATAATGGGTGGAACAACTTCTGGTGAAGTCATTGTCAAACCACTAGGTTGATCCGTAGCCTACTTGTTCGATGATGACAGATTCCCATAACCTTTGTTCCTTTTCGATATCAAAACATCATTTTTCTTGTTTGCGATGGATAGCATAAGCACTTGGGATGTGGAAGCATTATTGATAGTAACCAGATTAGTTTCTGGGTTTGGAAATGGATCAGTCAACACTGCTGAGGTATTCGAAGCTTTCAAAACTTTTGAAACCTCAGATCGATGTGAAAAATCTCTCGTAAAATGTTCCTCGTTACATATCGAACATGGATAACAAGGAGGTTTCTTCGCTACAGTAGGGTTATCAGATGAATTTTCAGGAGTGGAATTCTCCTATTTCTTCTTGTTATTTTTCCCCTTCTTCTTTCCCCTTGGTTGCTTTGGATTTTTTCCTTTGTCAGATGACACAACATTAATCTCTGAGGCAACAGTTTTGTCATTTGAACTCTGACTAAACAACAAGAGCTTGACTAGATGGACCTCTTGTGATTTGTGTGCTTAAGGCACCGATCACACTATCACTGGCATCAGAGTCCCTACTTCATTTACTAGGAGGTCGAATGGAAAAAGTTGTTATAGTAGCTTCAGGAATTTTGTCGTGGAATGTGCCAGACTAAGTATAGATCAAATCTAGATATGGGGCATGGCCAATGACTTGCTCTTGAGTGAAAAATCCTCCTTTCACCACGTCCTCAGTGATAGATGGAAATAAGGACTTAATAAACCACTCAGCTAACAACTGATCAGGAACATACATCTTTACCATTCAACGATGACACCACCACTCATGAATATGATCAGATATGTGAGTGGATGTGATCTGTTTAAAATTGGTAACGAGTTCTGTTCCCATTTCGTATTTAATGGGTGACTGAAAGTGGGTTAGAAAAGTAGTGGCGAGGATGGAAAAGTTATCAAACAAAGCTTTAGGAAATTCACTATACCATTTCACTACTGGACCAGTGAGCGTTCTTTGAAAAAGGTGAAGCCTAATAGAATAATCATTCAGGGTGTTAGATGAGCACCACAAATGAAAATTCATTACGTGATTCGATGGATCTTCACCTGGATTTCCATTGAATTTAGGAATATCAGAGGGAATTTTATGAGGAATCGCTAGCCACCAAAGGGTGTATGCAATTGGATCATTCGTCAACTAGTTCAAATCTGGTAATTCTATAGTTGCTACAAAAGGCAACTGCTGATTCAAGTTAGGTAGAGCATACCCAGGCTAAGATGGAATCGCTTGAGCAGTAGTTCTTTGCATATCAGCATAATGTATCTGATGTTGGTAACTTTGATAAGGTTGTTGGACATAACCAATATAGTGTGGTTGTTGATAATCATTTTGAAATGCGCTATCCATAACCTACAATTCCTTGTTGCTCAGGTCTTTGGTAGGCTTGATATTGGCCAAATCCAGTTTGAGCTTGTAAACCAAGCCCAAACTGAGGTTGGGTTTGCTGGAATTGTCGTTGTTGGTATTGCACTAGCCATGACTGTTGGGCCATTTGTTGTTGCCCAATACTGGAAGATTGACCAAGACATGGATTGACAATACCCATTTGTTCTTGAGTCGTTTCAGATAAGGAAGAACTTACCTGAGGTTGCAGCTGAGCCATAGAGACAAGTAGATGTTGTATCACACCCTAAGAGACTAGAGCCTTTATCCTTGAACTTGAGATTGAGACACAATAGGCTATGCTTGTGCTTACGACGCAATCATAATAGCAGGTGTAGTGGGAATATTTGACACAGGCCATCTCGGTTGCGTTGGATATACAACCCTTGGTTGTTTTGGTAGTATTGGTATCCAACCACTAGATGTAATTCCATTTTGACCTGAATTTTGTTTGAAACTCTCATATGGTTGTTCCCCAGGAGGAAACGGTGAAAATGCATACTGCCCACCATATGGCAGTAGTCCAGTGTTTAAAGGACATATTGGTCTTTGAAAACTGGTTTTCCTAAATTGATAATGGCATGCAAGATCAAATTGCTGAGTTTCTGCATAAGAAACACTAGATGGGATTCCATATGAATAAAAAAGAGTAGACGATGGTGCCGAAGCAGCCCCTGAGTGGACTCCAGCTAGTGATTGATAACCAGCTGGAACAGATGGTATATCAACAAAAATTGTAGGAATAACAGTAGTAGGTTTTGCTGTAGCTGTATCAGATGACACATGCCTAGATGTTGATGGTTGCTCATACATGTTTAGTCTATCCAAAATATTTCCAAGTGATTTGACAGGAACTTGCCATGAAAGAGGATTAAAATAACCAAACCTAGGAGTAGAAGGACATAAATGAATCCCAGTTCCAACATGTAGCGGGGTACTAGATGGGATATTTCACTATCTCCTCTATAGCAATTAGACTAGGTGGAAAACGTAGACCGTCAGGTCTGTAAAAGATTTCTAGAGCCGAAGAAGGTATAGCTTCTACAGTGACAAATACTAGAGGGGTGATACCTTTTGAATACTGAAACTCAACTTCCAGATGTTTAGGTAAGTGAACTTCAGCCTCAAAGGGAGGTTCTTGAACAACTATTGGTTCAATTGTAGCCTCAGTTTGAACTAAGATGGTTTTTGGATCAACTCAAAATGGTGTTGTTTCAGGTATAGAAGTGTTTAGCATTACACTAAGGTCAGTTCTAATGTCCTCTTGTAACTGTGGAACTTCTTCTGTAAAGGCAGATGTACTAGAAAAATTGGAGTAACTAAAGTCTCTGACAATGTTGAAACAAAAGTTTCAAATAAAACAGATGAATTGGACTTAGTTAACGAGACTGTTTTTCCGAGATTGGCTTCGCTTCCGGAGGCAAGGACGATTGACTCACTAGTCTCCACGAACAACAGGGTTTGATTGACTTTCTTCCACAATTACAGATTACTTGATCAACTCAAAATTAAGGGGAAAATGATGTTATTTCGAATTCAATTAATTTTAATGATGCTTGGAAACAACTTTTCTTTTTCAGTTTTTAAGAGTCGAGAAAAAAGATAAAGATGAGTCTAGTCTTCTTCGATTTTTAATGAGCCTGAAAGGATAAGTGCTCAGATGGACCTATCCTTTTAAAGACTCGAAAAGGAACGAAAGTGATTACTCTAGAAAATCTAGATAGAGGGATTACCAAACCAATCACAAAACTGCAATATACACCTTGGTGATAAATTAAAGAGAAATTACCAAGGACTTATGTACGGCAGTCAATCTTCTTGAATGTTGTGTCCAGTGCGTTGCGATCAATAAGGCGGTAAACTCAGCTTCCTATGGATAAAGTATATAAGCCTATTGTGGTCTCCCAATATATACGTGACGGTACAGGGAGCACAAGTCTGTGCTAGCACTTGTCGTATCAAGGAGGAGGGATCACCCAACCTTCAATGAAAATGATAGCCACTAGTTTTAATGACATCGGAACACGTCTCTAGCCTAGACCTCTAGATATGTTGCGTTAAGTTCCAAAGCATTGTTAGGTTCATTGAAATTTATTTTAAAGTTGATCTTGTTTAAAGTTTTCCTTTCAATGGTTCACCGCATGATGATGACTTGAAATTCCTCAAATGCAATCTACAATGGTAAACAATCTTTGTTTATTTTGAGAAATGAAAATCCTAGCTACTAGGGAAATAAAATAATAGTGCAAAGAGCAAAGAGAAAAGAGCACACCCTAGTGCATTTCCCTAAATCATATTTTCGCACACAAATCTACAACTGCTAAATGCAAATGCATCTATTTGTTTTTGTTCTCATTAATGTGAAAAATGCTAATAACGAAAACAAAAATGCGTCAAAGATTTGAAATATTTCATTCAAAATGACATTTTCAACAATTTCTTCTTCAAAAGAGAAAGGAAGACTCATCAACACTTTTCAAAGTTGAATAAAAAATTCTTTCGACACTTCAAATATAAACAAATCAAACCAAAAACATGAATAAAAGTTCAATC
This sequence comes from Pinus taeda, assembly GCA_000404065.3. Taxonomy (NCBI): domain Eukaryota; kingdom Viridiplantae; phylum Streptophyta; class Pinopsida; order Pinales; family Pinaceae; genus Pinus; species Pinus taeda. Next base: position 101,429 of record APFE031532563.1, read on the forward strand.
AATTTATCAAGGGAAGGAAGAATTCATGACACTTCTCTTTTCGACACAAAACGACAACTACGACACTTTTGTATCAAAGCGACAAATCGATTTAAATAATTTTTTTGACAAGGGATTGTAAATGATGAACAAACACACAAAAAACATTCACTAATCCTAATGTAATTGAGGCTGATCTATGTGATGGAAGTAGGCTTCAGTAAGGAGGCATTGTTCATGTGCAGCAAAACAATTAAACAAAACTGAAAACAAGGTCAAAAACCCTCAATTTCTAGAATTGAAAAAGAGTTCAGTCAGTCATCGCACCTGGGCTTCACAGGACAAAGATGCATCACACTTACTATACTCGGGAGGTGCGATGTATATTGAGTTACAGTGGAAGACAGTGCAATGATCGAGGGAGCACAATTGAAATGGGTTTTGGCTCAGACGTACAACTGTTTTCAATAAGTTACGTTGAGCTTTGATGAACAATAAAGAGCAAAGTATGAAGGAATGTCTTGAGAGGTTACTGAGCTACCAAAAAGGCATCTAGATGTGCTTGTAAGTCAAATGTTTAATTCATAAATTAAACCAAATATTGACAAAAGAAACATTCATCTACCATGCAATTGCAGATCAAGAGTAGTTCTAAGGCTACCTAGCTAACTTCAGAATCTATCTATAGTTTATAAAACAAATAATAACAAAAAACAAACATTTGTTCTTCCCCAACGGAGTTGCCAATTTGTTTCTGGGAAAACTAGTATTCGTAAAGAATGCTAGCCTTCTAGGTTTGGCAGCTACCCTAGAAATAGCAGTTTAAAGCAATTCAATGATTTCTTCTATGTGTAAGAGATAAGAGAAAGATAATGGAACCAACCTGGAACTTCCGCTTAATCCCTTGCTTGCTCTCTCTCCCCTTTAACAGATCCTGCAACTCCTCCCCATACTTAATATGTTTGGAGAGTACCTGCACAAGTATAGAAACAAAGAACCATTAAAGCATTATGATCTATTATAACATAAACAATACAGAATCAGATATATAATGAACAAATAATAGCATTCACAAATGATAACATTCACAATTGCATAGTCATATGGAAGAAAACTTGAAGAAATTTATTAATAGAAGGGAGAATTACAACCCAATTGTCTGATCCGGCATCATCCTCCCAGCTTCAATCCTTCTTCACCTAATGAAATAGCAATATCACACCAACAATACAATGCTCCTTCCTCAATTACAAACTATCAGCACTTCCTTGCAATTCACAATATTCCAGCATCCAGATCTTTTGAATTGGAGATCCATTTATAGATGTGTGCAAGGGTGTGATTCATCCATGGGGTTTGATTAGTGTCATTCCACTTGTTACAATTGGTTCCACTTGGATATTTCTTAGATCCCTTATTCATCCTAGGGCGAATTCAAAGAGGCAAGTGGCACAGGAGAAGTTTGTAAAATATTTCATGAGCAACCACCTAGCAAATTGTCTTAAACATTTTTCCATCCTCACCCTTCACACCCTATAGAATTCCTAATCAATATGCATCACACCTGGTAGTGTACCACTCAGTATGCATCACACTTTGCCAGTGGAGCAGTCAGTATGGTTTAATTTAGGCTATTTCTAGATGGTTTCTCAGGTGGAACTTTTGGGGAGTGATGTATTCAGATGACTATGTTCCTTTAGGGAATGAAACAAATTTTTTAGGTGTTGATAAGCCCTAATTTATTGACATATAATTTTGGGGTTGATGTGCCCAAATATGTGTATAACAAGGCCAGGCCTTCACTTCTGGAAATGTGCAGTGCTAGCTGAGCAAGGCTCTCTCTCGGCCAAGGCAGCCTAGTTCGACCAGCGGGTGACGGAAAACATGAGAATTCTGAATGCATGATGAGTTGAGTGAAAACAAGAGTGAATGATCATACATGCAAAAAACAAGTGTAGGATTCAGGAAACAAGAAATCATGCATGTGTGTGAAGCGAGTCGCCGCAATGATGACCGTTCGTGCAGAAATAGTGTCATGCATGCGACATCAGTTAGATGCGAATGAAAACTAAAATGGTGCTTCTACAAGGTAACATGCATCAAATAAAAAACAAGTGCTCATTTAAATCAAGCAAAAAATACTCACATGAAGAGAAACACAAAAAACAATTGAAATGCAATGCGAGACATGAAAAGCGGGCTTACTCCGAAACAACTGAGATGAATGTGCCAACAACTCTTAGATGAAATGTGGGGTGTCATAGCTATAAGTTTGATGTGTGGAATGAGGTCTGCAGCATTCAGTTGATAATTTTAGATAAAATCGAGGTTGTGACGTGTGTTAGGTTCCTATAATAATGGGGATCATAATTTTGAATTGACTATGTTAAGTCTTGTAATATTGTACATACCTTTGGTTTTCTACAAATGTTTTCCCATATTAAAAAATGTAAGGAGGGTATGTCCTAAAAGAATAATCAAAGGAAAAAAGAAACAAAGATAAAAAAAGAAAATTAAATATGAACCCCACCAAAAAGAGATAAAAATAGGTCATGAAAGTATGCACATTCAAATGCCACTCCTCTCAGTTTATTTTTTGCAAATAATATTGTGTGCAGCTTGTCAAAATGCCACAATCAATGCTGATCAAATAGATTAATCTTGAATCATCATACATTAAATTACATGCTGATAAATAACGAATAAATATCTGACTAAACCATCTAATCTTAGCAGATCATTAGTTAGGTAGAGAATAAATTTTCTCATCGGGTTAATCTAGGCCATTAGATGTTATAAGATTAGAATTGGATAGTTTTCTTATCCAAGAAAAATAAGATGGTTAGCAAGCTCAAAGGAACCAAATAAATGAAGAAAAAAAGTTAGGGTAAATAATGGGTAGGCAGAAGCAGTTTGCACAAGGTATGGAAAGCAGCAATTGGTTTTTGTCTTATCACTAATATCTTACCAGTTTCTTCTTCCTAATTCCAAAATTCCTTTCCTTTGTCATTTACCCTTATTCTAACATATTTCCCTTGAAAAATTTCCCCTACCCCTTCATTTTACTATTCCCCCCTTATTACTTTCCATTTTCCCTTAAAACCCACTAAAACCCATTATCCTAAGTTTGAATAATGTATCGGGCCTCACCAACCACACCCTGACTCAACCCTTGCAACTCTATCATGTGATAACCCTCTGATTGTCCACCTCTAGATCTGACGGCCCATATTCATATCACACACTCCCATCATCTGACAGTTAAATTCCCAAAAGCACATGAGATTAGTGGTTTTGCCCAAGCACCCTTTTGCTACGTGGAAATCCCACATTATATGACGTGCTCTCAAAAAATACCGACCTCCACTAAAAAACAGTGTGATATGCCACAAAACCACCTCCCGTTCCACGATGGACCCCTTAGAAGATTGACCTTTGGCTGTCACCTCCTGCCCCAAAAAGGGATTCCACCAAAGGGATTTTTCCATTCTACTACCTCTGTTTAAAATGAATAAATGAAAAGCCTTTTCCAAATAGAATTGAGCCATCCATAGTCTAGACTATGTCCACATACATCTCAGTTCAATAAAGCCATTGATTGCCTTCCCCACAAACCTATGCTTTATTAATGATTGTTTTATTTTGTAGGTGACTAGCATAATGGGAGCTTGGACAAACAATTTTGATAGTATTTCCAAAACCTTTTTATTCCAAGATTTGCAAGGAAATGTATTCAAAGGCTTTATTCAGAAGGAAAATAAAATTACCACAAAGCAAGAAGAAATAATTTACACAGAGGCAGTAATGGTTAAAACAGAGATAAATCTCATAAAGTAAAAAAGAAAGAATATATATATATATATATTATATTTTATATATATATATATAATATACACACACACACACACACACACCTCTTTTTACCCTTACTTCACCAAATCCTATTAATATAAAGTTTTGGACTTTATATTAATTTCTCCAGGCAAGGCTATACTACCTCTTCACCCTACAAAGTCAACCAATGGCCCACCCCACACTAAGAATTAAACCCCCTTCATTTTTATTTGCCTCAAGGTTTGTAAAAACAAATGAATGGTTAAAATTCCATATCGTGTGCTCAACTCATCCAACACTTAACACTCAAAAAGCGTGCGAGATTAGTGGTTTTCCTAGCCCATATTTTTACTACGTGGTAGCGCCATGTTATATTGCATCCTCTGAAAATATAACACCTTCCACTCAAAAGCTATGCAATAAACATTAATTGTTTTGGTTTTAAATCTTATAAATGTTATAAGAATATAGGGTGGATTAAGTTCAAGTGAAATACAAAGATATGGGAATGCGGTAATATTTCAAAGCTAAGGGTGAAACCATACTTGAGGTAAAATTAAATAGCTACAGGAAATATAAAACTAAGTTTGTGGAATGAAATTCAAAGTTAGAATTGTTTTACGTTGACACATCAAATAAAATTCATGGATGCCATGAATTTACCAGAGAAAATAAAAGGGAAAATTTCACATGAAATTAATGTACAGGAGAGCAAAGATAGCATTCATGTAAATGCATTTCATGGTAGAAGATTAAGGTGAAATCAATTTACAGATTAAGGTGAAATTAATTTATAGGGATGGTGAATTTACAGGCATGGTGAAATCAATTTACAGGTGAAAAATCATGTTGTAGGTAAAATTAAAAGAGTATAGTGAGAATACTCTTCCAACCATACAATTCAACAAAAGGTTTTGCAAAACCATCTAGGTATTATACAAGGGTAAAAGGAATTTACATATAGATAAAATGAATTTACAGAGGAAGGAGTAATAGGAACAAAACCACACATGGTTTTGTAGAAATTTAATTATAAATTTTATTTAAAATATTTTGGAAATATTATT
>APFE031532570.1:2431-24021 GCA_000404065.3 Pinus taeda
GTATGCTCGCACCAGAAGATCATTTTTTTGGACAGGCATGAAAAAGGACATCCTTACCTTCGTAGCAGAATGCGATGTCTATCAACGCCACAAAGGGGAAACTGTCAACACACCAGGAACATTACAACCATTGCCCATTCTGGCATCAATTTGGACGGAGATTTCTATGGATTTCATTACAGGTCTTCCAAAGTCAGGGAACAAGTCAGTCATCATGGTGGTTGTGGACCGATTGTCGAAGTATGCTCATTTCTGTGCTCTAACCCACCCGTTTACACCAACTTTGGTTGCTCAATCTTTCATGGATCAGATCTTCAAATTGCATGGCATGCCCACTTCTATTGTGTCCGACTGCGACCCGATCTTCACCAGCAATTTTTGGCAGGAACTCTTCAGAATAAAAGGCACTCAACTAAAACTCAGTACTTCCTATCATCCGCAAACAGATGGTCAAACCGAAGCCGTCAACAAATGTCTAGAAACCTACTTTAGGTGTTTTACTTCAGAAAAACAACACCTTTGGGTACAGTGGCTACCTCTGGCTGAATGGTGGTATAACACCAACCAACTATCATGCCACCACCAAAATGACTCCCTATGAAGCAGTATATGGTCAACTTCTGTCTTCACCTACTTCATATCTCAAGGGATGCTCAAAAGTACAAGCAGTGGATCAACTCCTACAACACCGCGCAACCATGCTCGCCCATCTTCGAGAGAATCTTCATCAAGCTCAGAACTGCATAAAGCAATAGGTAGACCAGCATCACTCAGAGCGCCAATTTCAAGAAGGGGATGAGGTCTTTTTACGGCTCCAACCATATAAGCAAACATCACTCAAAGACAAGGGTGTCAGAAACTCTCTCGCAAATTCTACGAACCCTATCAAGTACTTCAATGCATTGGAGAAGTTCCCTACAAGTTGGCCTTGCCACCTACTACAAAAATCCATCCAGTTTTTCATGTCTCATGCCTCAAGAAAGTGATTGGGAACAATTGTAGAATTCATACTAGTCTCCCGGAATTGGACAAAGAAGGATCCATCTGGCTTCAATCGGAACAGGTCCTCGGTACACGAGTCAAGCAACTGTGCGGCCGCATGCATGATTAAGGAAGTCCTAGTCAATGGAAAGACACCTCTCCAGAAGATGCAACTTGGGAGCCAGCCACTATTCTGCAGCAGTTTCCGCAGCTTTAGCCTTGAGGACAAGGCTAGTCTTAAGGGGGTGGGCATTTTAGGGTCCCACCCTAACCCCCTTATCTATGTAATGGGACCACGTCATAGTCAAGAGTCAATAAAGCCCATATTAATAATTTTAAGTGGTTAATCCGCAATTAATAACAGAACCACAGTTAGTTGCAAATGGGCCGTAGTATTAGATAGATGGTATTAGTAATACGCAGTATTGGCCCGTGGTATTTCACGTAGGAGTCATATATAAAGGATAGAAACTCCCTGCGAGGAGCATTGTGTCTTATTTTGTAATCGAGCTCTGCTCTATTAGAGGTTGCCCCCTCGAAGAGGCAAGTGAACATTACTCTCTGAATAATAAAATCATTGCTATTCTGTGTTCTGGGTATCTTTTCTTCGCATATTCTGTGTTTTGGGTCTCTTTTCTTTGCATATTTTGTATTTGGGTATCATTTTCAGGTTAAGAGCATAACAACCTGACGATATATAAATTCAAATCTATATATTTTAAAGTTCGGAATATATGCGCGGAGCGAAATGGTAATGAAATTACTTTGTGTTCAATAAAGTGATGGCCAAGTCTTTTAGGACTAAAACCTATATATATAGGTGTCCTGATAGTCGAATGTGAAAAGAAGACGGGGTGATGAGGTAGGTATATATTATCGATGGGAACGATGGCCGATTGCAATGGGGCTTAGCCTCGGAATGTGTGTTGAGGCCGTACTAAAGGCGGGAAGGATTGTTTTGCGTAATTTTCCCTTTGTAATGGTTTAATAAGTGAAAGAGCCGATAGAAGGTTTTATACGTTGAAACATATATAAACAATGTATTAAAGGGTTAATGAGAGGGGTTTAATTCCCGAGAGAAGGATTTAAGGAGGAAGGCTTTAATGAAGTCTTATGTGGATGAATATGAAGGGTGTTGATTCCCGATAGAAAGGTTCGACGGGGTGGTTGAATTTCTGATAACAAGGGAACTTATAAAGGGCCTTAACCAATTATAGTTTCAAGATTTGACTCCATTTTAGAGTTAAATACCTAGGATAGTTGCGTTATGTAGAATCTTGCATACTGTGGGTATATGCTGGGTAACCCTGGCATCATCCTGCTAAGTATAGTTATATGCTGGGGGACCTGTGCATCAAAAACATATTGGCTGAGCTGCAAAGAAAGGTGAAAAAGATGGAGAATGATAAGAAATAACTCAGACAAATAATGAACAATGTGCTTAGTTGCAGGTATTCTTCAACCAATTACAATGTGTACTTGATGGAAATATTGCTTATGTTTAAAACGAATGTTATCATCAACAATAAACCTTTCTAGATTGAATACATACATGGTTTCATAAAAGCATATAGGGCCTACATGAATCTAGAAAAAGACTTGCTTTGTGAATTGTATCAACATAATTTTCTAGTATCGCTTAACAAAAAATGGAATCCCAACCCTGATGTAGGGGATATCCAATTGACAACCTTTATATCGTAATTGAGAAATCAGGCTAGTTGAGTAAAATCTCTTAAAAAATTTAAATGTAATTCCAAGAGAATTCTATGGGATAGAGGAGAATGTGAAATACCTGTAGAGGTGATAAAAGAACAATAACATTTGGTCAGTTCATTAGAGGTACCAGAGTATATCGCCTGAGATATGCAATAGACCATTGCATATTACGCACTCTAGATTCAAATATTGGAGACTGTCACACAAGAAGGATGTAAAGCAAGGTGGGATTCCTCAGGAAAACAAACCCAAAATAAAGATCCATTTAACTACTTAAACTTAAAGATAGCCTTAACAAGGGTTGCTAAGTATAGTGTTTCCATGGAACATTGTAGGAATAACTGGATCAGTCTTAGATTTCGATATCCAATGATCTAACTACCAACAAGGATATATAGAAAGTCTTATACCCTAAAAAAAATAAAAGAGTTTGAATGCTCAAATGAAATTATGGAAACAATAGGTTATCTTCGTCTTGGTGAAGCATGACATAGTGATTATTGTATCAACAATATTCATGAAAATCCCCTTTCATTCTCAGATTCAAATTGACCCCTGTGTTCACTCCCTCATTGTTGTTGATGTTGTAATATATATAATATTTGATGTTGTAATATATATTATTCTCCCCTAATATATCACCAATACCATTGATAAGTTATAAAAAAAACTGATAAAATTGTGTTTTACATGTTTAGTTACAATTTCGTTTTATTTCCTTCACAAATTTTTTTATGTTTATGTTGTTTTTATTCCAATTTATATATCATATTCATGTTTAGACACCAATATATGCAAGCATAACGCAATTAGGGAAAACGTCGTGAAATTTATCTTCCATAACATACAAAATAATTGATGTATTGAAAGAGTGTAAATGCATGGAGTTATTTACTGGCCTTAAATGACAATTCAGAAAAATTAGCCAAATCAACAAACATATCCTCACCATCTATCAAACATACATGAAAATATTGAACAAAACAATAATATATCAAATACATGTAATACACTAACAAATACTAAAATCAAATTGAAAACAAAAGCATCACAACAAACCTGGAAAGCCATGCATTGTTGGAGCGAGGGTGACCTCACTTGTTGAGTTGTTCAAACTCAAATGGTTCATCTTCATCTGCAGTGATATTAAAGTCAATTTCCAATCATGCATTTTTTTTTCTTGTTTTTATTCTCTTTTTGGGGCTCAGGATACTCTTCTTCCTCTTCAAAGATGACTCAAAACCACCCAACCCACACATGAATTCATAATCCATAATATGAAGATTGTTGGTGTCATCCAAAATTTTTTTAACCAAAGCAATCAATTGATCAATATTGGTCAAAGTAGGAGGAGGAATTTTTTGAACTAGGTCTATGTATCCAAATAACTCATCTTTGGCCAACTCAAGTCCTTCAACATTTACATCAACATTGTGGTTATTCATGGAAATCTTCACCGAGATATGATATTGCCTCTATATTTATCTCAAGATGGTCATTGTATGAATCAGTTGTGCTTTGATGACTTAGTAATTGGTTTGAAGCCATTCAATGAGAAGACAACCAACCCACCTTTATGGCATGCTTGCAAATGTTGCCATGAATAGACCATGGGAAATCACAAGTTAAAAAATTTGTGTGATGCCAAGTGACAAGATATTGCTCATTAGGTTTAGTTGACCCCTCACCCAAAAAACATGAGACATTTTCTCATGAGGGTTGCAATCACTATCTAGGATTCTTTTTTCTTTTTCCATTGATGATTCAAATTGTTTCTCTTCCTTGCAATTATTCAAAAATCCTCCCTTTTCTAGAATTTCCTTAAACTGATAACAAGGTTCAACATTTGTTAGAAGAACATATATCAACCAATCCATCCTCTGAGAACATTTTTTTCTTCTATCAAATAGAAAGTTTATCTTTAGGTAACAATGATATGAATTTTTTGTCTCCTAATTTGCATGGGGAAAATCCCGACAACCTTTACCCAGATCCCTAATTGCATAAAAGTTGGGTTAATGAAGATATTTCATCTGTATGAAAACCAAAAATAGAAATGTAAGAAAGAGTTTGTCAACTTACAAATCTTGTCACCAACAACCCAATTCTTGTGGAAACAGTCTAACAACTTCTCCTCATTAGAAAATTTGTTGAAGAAATCATTAATTGCATTGCTCACTTCAACATTGGAACAATAATTCATAATTAAACCCAAATCACTAAAAATCTCTTTTTCTATTTCTGGACTACTGTCCAATCGATTCACATTTTTTAGCCATGCTCAACATGCAATCCAAACACACAAGATCAAATTTCACCTTGTGATTTTCCTGCCACATTCTATTCATTTCAAGCATGTTATTTTTGTAATCAATACAAGTTGTACTGTAAAATAAGAAGATTTAATTTACCTTAAAGCATTGATTTCAGCCAATGCATCATCAGCCATGAAGGCTTTAACTTTCCAACTATTATCAACTTGGTGACACCTATACATGAGGTGCTCCAACCATAGTGAAATGTCTTGTGATGTATTATGTGATGCCACCACCCATGCAACTGGAACCCCACTTTGTTTCTCATCAAACACCACGAGTGTGTACAACTGATACTATCACATTCAAAAAACATTTGAAGTCAACTTCAACTCATTAATCATTATCAATCATTACTAATAAAATTATTGTACTAGATCAGTCATTCTTAATACGCTCACCCCATATTTATTCATGTTGAATGTTGAATCCATGGCTATTAGGCTATTATTTGATAACTTCACCATGGTCTCCAACATCCACTTCATCTGAATTCCAACTATAAAAGGGTTCTCTCCACCATTAGGCTTTTGATAAAAGAAAAATTCATCTGGGTTTTTCTATACCAAAGTTTCACACTCATTACATCCTTCTTATGCAACTGATACTTTCCTTTCATTAGACGATTATAGATGTTAATAACATCTTTCCTACACAAAAAGAAATCCCTATCTTGAGTTGTAGCATCCATGTCAACATATTTTTTAACATGCATTTTGCAAACCAAGTCATCTGGAACTTCCAAGAAGAAACAACTCTCTACATAGGAAACCATGTCCCTTGATAACTTTGGTTGATGCAAGGACCTAACATGAACCAAAGTGTCATGTTTGCCATGACAAGCCCATCCTTGGATATCTACATGCACATACATGTTGTATGCTATTATCACTATCTCAGGGATTTGAACCATAACTTTTACAATGAAATGGCATGGAAACCCCTCTTTTTTCACAAATGAGGATCTTCACTTCATTTTATCTTGTCCTCTTATGTCCTCGGCACCATATGAACAAGCATATCTGCATAAAAATGTTTTAAAAGTCAATTCATATGAATCCATGAAAAATGATCAAGCACTTTTAATACCAACATCTAAACAGTGCATCTCTAAAAAACTTACACTCCATATAGAAAGGAAGCAGTAGGCCCTGATCCTGGGCATTTATTTTGTACCCAAGTGGAAGAACATGGAGCATCTAGTTTCATTTACTCTCCTCTAATAAAGTCTCCTATTCTAGTTGAAGGGATTTTTTCAATCTGATCAATCTCCAAGTGTTTTCCATGTACTTCAAACCAATCTAAATCCATTCTAGAAAAAATGATATTTGCTTTAGGGTCTTATACTAGAAGGGTAATGATTGTTTCCCATTTGACTTGATTTTCCATTTTCTAACCCAATGAGTTGTTGCAACGGTAACCCAGAATGTGCTGCAACAGTGACCCAACGAGTTTCCACAACTGTAATGACTCCTAATTGTAAACCAACGTGTTGCCACAGTGGTAAACAAACGATCTACCTAAACAGTGAACCACTGAGTTGTTGCAATGGTGAAACATCAAGTTTCCACAACACTTTCCGCAATAATTACCCAACGAGTTTCCCCAATGGTTAACCATTGTTAACAAGAGAGTTTCCGCAATGGTTGACCAATGAGTTGTCGCAATGGTTGACTAGCGAGTTGACCTGTGGTTTTTCTTTGCAATAAATTTTGGTGCTCTCCTAACCTTGATAAGAAATAACCAGTTGTGTGCAACACAAAAAATAAATAAATAAATAAATAAATTCCTTTATATAATAGTCTGAATAAATTGGGTTTTAGTAATGTGGAGGATGAAGGTTTTTAAAAATTGGGTTTTGACCAGCACCATAAAAAAAAACAGAAAAACAAACAATATGCTTATTAACTAGACCTAGAATCTACATAGGTTTTGACATTACCTATTTTGAACTTACAATATGAGTGACATCCGGGTGTAAACGATTGCTCCATTCGCATTGAAAATTGGACCGATATTTACAATTCGATCAATATAGGCGGTTTCATTTTTCTTCGTCTGAGGGTGCATGCTTTTAACCAGACCTGGAATCTGCAACTTGCGACATTTCCTATTGTTGCTCGCATTGAACATTGGACCAAAATATTTGCAGGCAGTTTCAATTTTCTCCACCTGAGGGTGTAGGGGATTTCAAAATAATCCTGGATCGAATAGAATTCAGAATAACAAAGGTGAGAATTCAGGATGTGCAGTTGCGTGAGTTACGTGACTCGTTGTGTCATCCAATGGACTCACCTACAAATGGGAGCTCTGCTAACGGAGTATCTGGACGACGAGTGAGGAAACGGATGTTGGAAACAAAATTGCTAACGTTAATGTTTGGGATGAACCTGCGAGTTGTTAACATTGGAAAGGGATGGGACTGGGTCGCCAAAAAGGTCTTGCTGGCGGTGAGGGGGCACGAAACCCAAGGGGTGTTTTGTCAACCCGATAGCTTACTTTGGAACAAAATACTCACCATGTAAGGGAAGTATGAGCTATGAAAATTATTGGGGAAAATGTTCACTCACCATTACTCATAACACATTATTCCATTCTACAATATACATTCCTCTTCCATATTATGAGAACTTTCCTATGCGAAGCCATGATTGTTTTATGCTTGCAAATGGTGAGAGAACTTGATGGAATTTGGCTAGTAAGAAAATATGAAAGCTAGGCCAGAAATTTATAAGGGGAATGTCAAATGGGGTGATGTTGAGGGAAATCATGGTCGGAATGTTCATTTCTAAATAATTTCATTAAACTTGCAACCTTGTCATTGTTGCTTATGGAAAATTTGAGTCAAGTGTTCTCCTTTAAGCTATCCATAGAAGGAAACTAGAAGTGTAGACGCTTTTTCCATGCATTGAAAAACATTAGAAGGTAAAAAGATCATGTTGTGAGGTCTACAACAACCCCCCATTTTATTAAAAATAAAATAGGGACCTCTCTAAATTTTTCATCTTTTAGAGTTAAAAGTTTTCTAAATAAACCATGTTTAATTTACTTCACATTTCTTTAAAAATTAAAAAAAAAAAATAGAAAAATCTAAAAAAAAATCCGAACCCATGGATGAATTTTTGAACTTTTCAAGCATCCAAACATAGATATCTGGGTGATCGAAAATGTTTTAATGCCCGCACGCCTCAGACTTCCGGACTCTCGGATGTCTCCACACTGCACCTTTTAAATAATTTTTATTTTTTATTGTTTTTAATTAAATTTATAACTTTTAGATTTATATTCGAGATTCATGCATTTCTTAAGTTGCCACATCATTTTTCTCTTAGACTCCCAAATATTTGGACTTCTTTGGACTACGCATTCAAAGAACAATTATTTAATTTTCTTCAAAGTATTTTGCTTTTTGCGATTTAGTATTTTTCTTTCTTTCTTTCTTATTTGAATTTATTTAATAAACTCCATTGTTCCACCTTATATCCTGAGTTCGAACATTTTTACAAAACACAATATTGTTTATAGCCTGGACCCTAATACATCCAGATCTCTGAATTTCTTCAATCTAATTCATTTTCGATTATTATTTATTTTCGATAAAAAAAAATTATTTAATTCCTTTGTACATAAAATGTTAAACATGAAGTTACTTGTTTTCATAAAGCTTTTTATGCTCGAATTCCCAGACTCCCGAGTTTTAGGAAATTTTTAAAATAAAATTTAAATGGAAATAAACAAAATATTTTAAAGTTTATTTTAATAAATATATCTGGCATATGGCTTTGAAATAAGAATTGTATTTATAAAATACCCCTGGCTCCCTAATACTTGGGCCATCCAAATTTCTTTACTGCAATGATAGTTAGTTCAACATTTATTTCAGACATGATGGATAATAATGATTTCCCATAGGCACTAAATTTATCTATACTTAGATAATTTTAGAGGATTTTCTACCATATTTTCACATAATACATTTAAACCTCTATGCATTGAAAATGCTTTCGCCATTTGGATCTCTTGTTATGATATTTTGTATTATAATTGCTCAATTTTTGATAAAATTATTAATTGTTCGTCAGAAATCATCATATTTGGTTAGTTTGTTCTCTATTTTATTACTATATTCGTTTCTATTATTAATCTACATATTTCTTTAATAAGTTATGTTGTGTTTTTAACAAGAGAAGAATGTTGAAAATGGCAACAAGAAATGTTAAAAATAGCACTGTTATAAATAGCAGTTCAGGTACCGGTACTGGACTGAGCAACAAGGAATGAAAAATGGAAGTGCTAAAAATAGCATTGCTATTTTTAGCCGTTTGTGATAGTTTCCTATTTTAGTTGGTCCCTGAACTAAAATAGTGAAGTAAAATTCGAATTTGATCTTAGCAGTTGTTTGTAAAATAATTAATTAATTCATCTTGAGTTTATTAGTTAAGGAAAATAAAACATGAAGTTTATGTCGGAACATGCAACAGTTTCTCCATTAATTGAGGAATTTATCCATTAGTTAAAGGATAAGGATGAGTTGTAATTAGTTGGCTCAGTTAAGTGAGTCAAGTCCAGTTAGATTAATTCAAACAATGCATTGACTTAATTGTAAGTTTAGTTAGTTAATGCTTGCATGCATGTAACTGTTGCACTTCTGATAATTGAATATTCTCTCATAAATAACTCATGCATGTTAGCTCAGACAAAGACCTAGTTGACGTCAGAGGAGGGATAGTGTGCTATCAGTTGGTGGATTTTTCCTATAAAGGAAGCTCATCCATGGAGAAAGATTCATCTCCTTCAGGATTGTGCAGTTAGATCAGAGGTTAGTGAGTGTGTGAAGAGGCCAATTCACACAAGTCGCTGCAGTGGACCCCAAGGAAAATTGCGCAAAGAAATAGGAGGCTTGAAGGGCAGACCATAGGTTAGAGAGAGGTATTACAGAGAGAGCAGGATAACTTTTGAGCTAATTCTTTTTGTAATACTAGTCATATTTCCACTTGTATGATAATACAGAGATGGAGTTTTAGGTTGGTGCTTTCCCTTGGATATTTCTTCTGTGTTATGTGTGATTGATTCCTTCTTATCAATTATATGTGTTCTTATTGATGTTGCTCATGTTCGATTAAGCTTCTGCCTAATTGGTTATAGACGTAGATCAAGTATATTGCTTTAGTCTATTACATTGTTAGGTGATCTACAGGTGGGAATTTCTACATGGTATCAGAGTTGTCTGATTTGTAAAAGAATTCTACATGGTATCAGAGCTATCTGATTTGTAAAAAAAAATTACATGGTATCAGAGCACAGGTGATCAAGGAAGAACAATATATTGAGAGGAGATTTCAAAGTTTTGAGTTTTGGGCCGAGAGTTTGCAGAGAAGATATGAAAATTATGTACAAAATTTTCAAAAACAAATAGCATATTTGGATTCCTTGCAGAAAAAAACCCAAATTCAAAAAACAAATCGACTGAATCGGAGTTCAGATGAGGAAGATATCGTTGATTTAAAATCAGCTCTTTTTCTAGAAAATTTCGTGACGACGGGAAAGGTGAAACAGATTGGTGTGCTAGCCAAGAACCTGTATGCACTTGAGGTACAAGATGCATGCAAAGCCTTGAGGAGCAAGGTAAAGGTTAGATACTTGGTGGTTGAGAGGGAGATTAAATTATCTCTCAACATGCAGCGCCAGAAGAAGTCTCAAACAATTGTGGAGGAGCCACAATTGGTGAAACAACTTCAGGAGGTTGTGAAGCAGCCACAACTGGAGAAGCTAAGAGGAGATCGATTGGAGGCATCCACTCATACAGAGACCTCTAGTAGGGGGAAATTTCGAGCCAAGTGGGAAGAGGGATCACATGCATCCGTACCTCTAGGTAGGAGGTGGGGCGATGTGGAGTGACAGTCCCAAGAAGGATGGAATAGGGGCCGGATCATTGAGGTACCCAACCTCTTTGATTAGACCTTGCTACGGGAGCCTCGATGAGGAGTAGTAGGATTGGCTGAGTGGGTAGAGACAGATGCGGATGGAGCGGCAGAGAGAGCTACAGTGCAGGAATCCCAAGACAATGCAGAGCTAGTAGGCTACAATAATGCGAGAGATACAGGAGTGTTGCACCAATGCAGGATGGCACAGAGAGGTGTGCAATGATGCGAGATGCATGGAGATGTTGTAGCAACTCAGAGGTCAAAGAGGGAGCACTTGTCAGTAGCAGAGGGAGCTTTAGCATCAGAGTATGTTTCTAGCCCAACAGAGAGGTCAGTTGGGAGTTTTTTTGTTTCTAGAGTTGTTGGAGCGTCCACACTTGGAAGAAGTGTCGCATGCAGAACATTCCAAAGGTTCAGGATCGAGTTCAAGTTGAAGCCTTTCTTGTTGAGAAGGAGTATTGAAAGTGGCAACAAGAAATGCTAAAAATAGAAGTGCTAAAAATATCACTACTATAAATAGCAGTTCAGGTACCAGTGCTAGACTGAGCAACAAGGAATGAAAAATGGAAGTGCTAAAAATAACATTGCTATTTTTAGCAGTTCGGGATAGATTCCTATTTTAGTTGGTCCCTGAACTAAAATAGTGAAGTAAAATTCAAATTTGATCTTAGCAGCTATTTGTAAAATAATTAATTCATTCATTTTGAGTTAATTAGTTAAGGAAAATCAAACATGAAGTCTATGTGGGGACATGCAACAATTTCTCCATTAATTGAGGAATTTATCCATCAATTAAAGGATAAGGATGAGTTGTAATTAGTTGGCTCAGTTAACTGAGTCAAGTCCAGTTAGATTAATTCAAACAGTTTGTTGAATTAATTGTAAGTTCAGTTAGTTAATGCTTGCATGCATGTAACTGTTGCACTTCAGATAATTGAATATTCTCTCATAAATAACTCATGCATGTCAGTTCAGACAGAGACCCAGTTGAGATCAGAGGAGGGACAATGTACTATCAGTTGGATGGATTTTTCCTATAAAGGAAACTAATTCATGGAGAAGGATTCATCTCCTTCAATATTATGCAGTTAGATCAGAGGTTAGTGAGTGTGTGAAGAGGCCAATTCACACAAGTGGTTGCACTGGACCCCAAGGAAAATTGCGTAAAGAAATAGGAGGCTTGGAGGGCAAACCAGAGGTTAGAGAGAGGCCTTTGACTATCTATTAGTAGTAAAGGTATTACAAAGGGAGCATGATAGCTTTTAAGCTGATTCTTT
Organism: Pinus taeda; assembly: GCA_000404065.3. NCBI lineage: Eukaryota > Viridiplantae > Streptophyta > Pinopsida > Pinales > Pinaceae > Pinus > Pinus taeda. Next base: position 14,648 of record APFE031532570.1, read on the forward strand.
TTATAATACTGGTCATATTTACACTTGTATGATAATACAGAGATGGGGTTTTAGGTTGGTGCTTTCCCCTGGATATTTCTTCTGTGTTATGTGTGATTGATTCCTTCTTATCAGTTATATGTGTTCTTATTGATGTTTCTCATGTTCGATTAAGCTTCCGCTAAATTGGTTGTAGAAGTAGATCAAGTATTTTGATTTAATCTATTTCATTATCAGGTGATCTACAGGTGGGAATTTCTACATGGTATCGGAGCTATCTGATTTGTAGAAAAATTCTACAAAGAATGGGAAGAAAGGACAAATTAAAAGTTACCAAACATATCACGAGGAATATAAACACAAAGATGAAAGGAATAGAGGTAGAATTACTAGATGAGAAAAATCATAATTCAACATTCTATTTTGATACAATTTTCAAAATTTCCAGTGTTGGTACAATATCTTGGAAGGAGATGCATGATTTCTTTGAGAACGGTGCATGGAAAAACCCAGTAGAAGGTTAGAGGAATACTCATCTTCATATTCTAAAAGTTATGAATCTATTAAGGAGGCTAAGTTACACAAAATTTCTACCAGACCAACAATGTTTCCTTACTATGATATGGTGAGTTGGATTATTTCCCATGCTCATGTTTAGACTTGTTTAGTAGTGAACCATTCAAACAATATCATAGCTACTTGGAAACCAGAAATGCTACAGTCAATGTACAAGATTAGTCCCTCTAAAGTCTTCCTCAATATGGATTATTTGAACGACTTTGAGTAGAATGTGCTTAAGAAAAAGAAATTTGATTTTGTTGGGTGTATTAAGAAATAGGTAGATGACTCAAAGCATTTTAAGACCAAGTCAACTAAGCTCTACCCTACTACACATTTCAAGAATCCATACTTATTTTTCATCACATTTCTTTCGAGGTTCTATGGGGAACCCAATGCAGAGCATTTAAAAATCGAATGGGGTCCTTTTCTAAAAGGTTTAATTGGGTAGATATTCTGTCACAAAATTTGTCTAAAGCCATTAAACTTTCACTGCCATCTCCACGAAGCTTTGGCTCAGGATTTTTCATGATGACATATTTAATGGATATAGTGATGGCCTTAGTTCCTTTTCCATTGACGGAATAGAATTACTCACTCAGTGAGAAGCCAATTCAATAGTTATATTTTATTCTTTGGGAAAGTATTTATAAAAACCATTTCTATGATATCTGCAACAATTTCATGCATTTCTTTTATGAATTTATTTTTGGAAAACCTCCACCTAAGGTTAGAAAATAAATCCAATATGTGCTACAACATATTAGAGATTAGTTAGAAGAGAAATTATCCTATATATAATTTTTGGATGTGATGTTGGTCCTCATTTTATTAAAAGGTATATTCCATATAGGCTTGCAATTAGGGAAATAGCTAACCAAACAACTATTTATGGCATTGCTAAGTTTTTACATAAAAATTCAAAGAAGTTGTGGCTCACTTTTCCTATCAAGATCAGCTAGTTGATTACTAAAGAAAAATGACTTGCAATGGTAGTAGCCAATGGTTTAAATGAAGTGTGGATTCATTCTCTTCCATTATATAAATATGATCCTCATAGCATTGTCAATGCTCATTAAAAAATTGTTAATGTATTCAAAGAATTAGGTCAATCAACAATTGCCAATTTTTTTTTTTAGAAATGTTGACTCATTTGATGAAGTTATTTCTAGAGTGTGACTTATGAGTTTTGAAGCTAGACAAAAATGACAAGAATACAAGCAAGACAACTATCTCTTTTATCTTCAACAGAGAAGCGAGGCTTTTGTTGTGTCTTTTACAAAATTACAGATGGAAGAAGGGATAAGTTTCTCTTTCACAAGTAGTATACGTGAATATGAACCACAACAACAATCTACATTAGAGGAATATGTACAGGAAATGGATATATCAATGTTGTTTTCATCACACCATTTGAAAAGGAAACAAAATCTAAGGAAGTGCAACAAAAAATGGACAAAGAACTAGGACAATCATAAAAACTAGAACAATCATAACATATAGAGCAAACATAGACACAAGAAGAACATTCCTTTCAAAAGGAATATTTTTTAGTACCAATATCATTTTAAAGGAAAAGGTGATAATATATATTTAGTCACGTGAATGGGTACAACAAGCCAATGATCAAAAGGATATTGATGAAACTTAGATAGAGCAGGGTAAACAAACTCGGTCAAATCCAATAGGAGTATTTCCAAGAAATTGTTAAAAGTCCATTTTTTCCATTCAAGAAATCAAGGTAGTTTCACCTGAAGTAATTATGACTCCTATAACATCCCACATTCTATAGGTTTCTCAAATAGATATTGTTCAAGATGTGTTACAAAGTCCTATTTTATCTTTCTAGATAACGTAGGTGATTATTTCAGGAGCCCCTATCACTCCTATAGAAATTAATGTTCCAATTTTCTCTTCTTTCTTCCAAACTATTAGTGAAGTAGATCAAGTAGAGGAGATAATAGCTTCTCTTAGTGAATACTTTTACAGTTCCTAAACAAAATCTGTTGTCAGGAGATCTAAAAGGAGAAAGCATGATTTAGTTGAAACATCATCAAAAATGATATGGAAGGAAACAAGGGGTCCAAAGGAAAGATCCATAGAGACAACATCATCCCTAGGGGATTTTGTTTTAGAAAACCAAGGCATTGTGCTAGTATTATCTGGAGAACTATACATAATCCAAACCAAAATAAAAGAATTAGAAATTGAATTGGGAAACAATAGGGTATTCAATGAAAAGTAGTGGAAATCCCATGCCACTATATTTAGGGAAGGATGTGCCTTAGAAATGAATAAAATAGAAGAGAAACATAAGCTTTATAAATCACAAGTAGAGGAACAATCAAAGAAAAAGAATAACAGAATTGGAAAACCAACATGTTCAACACATCAAAAAATTAAAACAGGCTTAAAAAAAATCAAAATTTTGAAAGAGGAGTTTGAGATGCATATTCAAAGAGTCTCTATAACATTTGAGGCATGAATTGACTCTCTAGAGGAACAAATGAATTACCTCAAGAAAACATCTATAAATATCAAGGTTTTTAGAGATCAAGATTTGGATGTGAATGAACAACTCAAACAAATTGAATTAAAGTGTTTTATACAATTGAGTAAGATTTATAAATATCATCATGACTTAATTTATTTCATTGATGAAGTTGAGGTAATATTAGATGATAGTGTGTTAAGCAAAAAGTTTGACAAGATTGTAATGTGGGAAAAATAAGAACATTCTGAAACCTTAGAGAAATTCTCTAAAAAAGATAAGAAGTTAATGCAGATTTATTTAGATGAAAGGAAATATCATTGCATGATTGTTAAGGACTAGATTACATAAGCTTCAGTTTGGTTCAACTCTATATGGGATAGTGCATTATACATCACCGAAGAGATTGATATGCCTCATCTACAAAGAATTAGAGAAGTATTTCATTTAACAAACTATCCCCGGACAGAACCGGACATGCAATTTTTTTATTACCGCTCGAACAATGTGGAAGTATGTAATATCACTTATTTTTCCCGTAATGGAAAACAAAGAATCCAATGTTAACAATTTTTTTTAAAAATGAACACCTGGAATTCTAAAGATATTCAAAGTTTCTTTCAATTTCATTTTGAGCAAACGAAATTGATTGCCAATTTTTCTTCTAAATATAACTAAAAATACATTGAAAAGTGTGTTATTCAATTTCAAATCAATATAAAAAAATTTATACTTATTTATTTACTCAATTATGTATAAGATACGATCAATGACCCAATCTCATAAAGGATAAAGATAAGGAAAATTCCCCCCTCACAGAAAAGGTGACTCAAAACCATCTGCACAATGGATGAAGGAAGAATAATGGTCGACCAAGAAAATTGACTAGGTCAAATCAACAAGATTTTGTTTATTCCTCTTTGTATGTTAGAAAATTCCACGTTTTGGATACAAGGTATTCTCTATTATTAGAAAAAATGTTATCTCATTTTGTAATTTTATTATTTATACAACCCTCTTCGTTGGAGAAAGGGTTGGAAATATTTTATACTTTAATGAAACCAATATTTTAATCGTATTTAGAGTCAAATTTTGAAGACCCTAGGAGTTGCCTTGTTTGAGATCTCCATGTTTGGAATAGTGTGCACTTTTTAAATTTATTTATATGCACTTCATTTATTTTTTATCACAATTTTCATTCATTAGTTGTTTCCTAAAGCTAAATATTTGAATACACATTCTTCTTTTATTTTGAAACAAAAAGCGTAATGATTCATTGATGTATTTAAAGAATTAAGATTTATTCTAAAGCTTTGAGTATATTGATTTGTCCATTCTGATATTCAAAATGATAGCCTAAAGAATTGGTCTTATTTATAAGATAGATTTTCTTTATGCAAAAATAGTTTAGTTTATTGAATGCACATAAAATTTTTAAAAATGAAATTAAAAAATACACAATTAGTGACAAGTTCTTTTAATAGAAGCTCAAATTTATTAGGTGAATGATTTAGCTCACATGTTAGTTTGGAAAATTACTAACTCAATTATTAGACGTTTGAAGTATTGTATTACTGAAGTCCATCTCACATACAACAATTTGTATAATTTTGTTAATATATTATTGTAAATAATTTGTTAAGTCATATATTTTCCCTTTTTAATTTATTTTTAACATTTCTTTAGGATATAGTAGCACAAACAACTGAGTATTTAAACGGGAGAGTATCACCATCACAAACGAAAGGGGTCGAATTAAGACTCTTATTGAGTGATAACTCCATTGTTGCAAAAGGAATTTTTTTCGCCTCTCAACATATCTCTGAAGGACTTTTGAGTAGAGAAAAAGAAAAACATTTATAATATTTTGTAGGACAATGAAAAAGAGTGCCATGCTTGATTAATAGATGTATGAGGGATTCAAGCACTCCGCGGGGAGCATATTGGCTATTTCATGAGAGTAATGAGTTAGGATGAGTGATATTAGAACTCCATAAGATCTTCCTTCACCCTAGTGGTATCATGTTCTAGATTAGGGATCAAATTCATAGTTGATTCCTATGGTTGGGTGGCAAATCACTTCTCAACAACTAATTAGCTAACTTGCATTAATTTAGATCGAAGCATTTAGAATCATCTCTTCAATGAATGTTTTCTATTTTACTATTGCCTTGAATTTGGTCGATAACGAACATATTTTGAATGTGCAATGTTATTCAATTGCTATTTTATATTTTATTATGTCACATACGGTTAATATTGTTGTTATAGTTTAAATTTATCCCAATAGTGGATTATTAAAATAATGGATTCATATGGAGTGATACAATATTAAGGGGGCATCTATTGTGGTAAATGTATATGTAATGAGTTTAAAGTTGATATAACAAGGTTCAATCTAATAAATCTTCTAAATAAGTAATGAGTGAGAATTGGTGTATATAGAAGTTAATATAGTCATTGTTGGCATAAACATATGATTTGGTTATGCGGTTGTACTTAGTTTATTTGGAGGGAGTTCTCCTATTTTTAAGGAGTTTTTATGTAATTTATTTCGATTATATTTCTAGTAATCATGCTCCATGTTTACCCTTTGTTTACATTGTTATGTTGATAGGCATGTCTATTTTTGAATAGGTATTTCACAATTTTAATTTAATTATCAATAATTATTATGTGGATGGTAGAGATTTAAACTAAATAGAATATTCTATAATATTCATTGTAATATACACAAATTCAAGGTTGAGATTTATCTTCAAATTAGTAATGTTCATTTTTCTCTTTTAATTAAATTGATTAATTTAAAAAAATGTCATATGAACAAGTGTCATAAAAAGTGAGTTATGTTTTCTTAGCATGTTGTATTGATAAGTCATGGTATTGGCCCATGGTATTGTAACAAAGCATATTTATAAATTAAGAACATCCATGGTAAAGTGGGGGTAAATATCCATGTTTAAGAATCTTGTTCCATATTTTTCTAAATGTATATATGTTTAACTTATATATTATTTTTTTTATGATTATTATTAATAATAATTTATAATAAAGTTATAATTTAGTTAATTTTTATGATTTTTTAATTTTAGAAACGTGATATGTATCATAAAGTAAGCATTTTGATGCTTATTATAGATCAATGCCTATCGATGTTGTGCTAGTATATACTCTATAACACTATTAGCCTATGACTAATAAGAATATTACACCTTAAAAATGATATCATAAAGTAAGCATTTTGATGCTTATTATAGATCAATGCCTATCGATGTTGTGCTAGTATATACTTTATAACACTATTAGCCTATGACTAATAAGAATATTACACCTTAAAAATGATAAGAAATCAATAATTCAGTCCACTTCGAGGGGAAAAACCCATTTTACAATGAATACAATGCATAAGACAAGATTTATGATCATAATCCTAATACGACAATTATAATAATAATGAATTATTGTTAGGGCCATAACATAGGGCCAAAATGCCATAACATATCCCCCATGCTTTAAAAAAACTTTGCCCCCGAAACTTGTAGTCGAGGGTGTTTCTTCATGAACTACTCATTTTCACAAGTAACTTATTCTAGACGCATGTTCTTCCACCTGATTAGGTACTCTATAGTGGTTCTATTTCAAAGAGATAGAGAAGATTGATACATAATTTTTTTGTTGTTCAAGAATTAACTTTCCTTGTTCATCTAATTTTGGAATTTTTGTTTCAATTATATAGTTTGTTCCACAATTGTTTCTAGGCAAGATAGATGAAAAAATCGATAAATGTGAAACATAGGAAAATCTAACTCATACGCCACTTGTCAAATCATGTGAATAATATTGTGGGGACCTATTGAGGCCTCAACACCTCCCCCTAATTTTGAAAACATTATGGGGCCCTGCATGTAAATTTTGCTAATATTTCTTTTAGGATGCTTTAATTTTTCTAAATTTCGGCGACTTTCATTTTGACAGCTTCATCACTTTCGACTCCCTGCCTGCTTTCAAAAGATAGAGATTCACCTAATTCTCTTGCACGATTTAGAAGATATGATTGGTCAAAGTTTGTTCATTTTCATCGCCTAGACATAATATAATCTATATATATATATATTATATATATATATATATAATATATTATATATATATATATATATATATAGATATATATATATATATATATAGTATTTATAATCTATTATATTGTAATTTATTTTTTAATTTATTTTTAATTATTTTACTTATTTTAAATAAATTTTAATTTATGTAAATATTATTTTAATTATTTAGTTTAATTATTATTTAATTAATATGAAAGATAAATTTAAACTTTAATTATATAAATATATTAAATATTTATATAATTAATTAAGATAGAAATATAAAAATATTTTATTAAAACCGCTAAGTTATATATATGTGTGTGTGTGTGTGTGTGTATGCTATGACCTATGTATGTAACAAAACTTATCCATATATAATAAGCATATGTGACAAAATCCCAAAAGTTGTTGCATGTTTTTTTTGCCTCAGGAAAAATCGTAATTTTATTAATGAAAACAAAATTACATGTTGTAGATGCTTACAATGCATTCAATCATGCCAGTCGAAACTGGTGTTCACAGAGACAAAAAAACCTACTCTGAAATAGAAGTAAATAGGTTACCCTTTTCTCCATTTCTTCTTTTCTACCTTTTTCCATTTTCCTTGGGATGGAGTGGTCGTTGCAAGTGCTAGCTAGGCCTCTTCATTAATTCTTGGATTTTCCTTATCTGAATCCAAACTTTCAGATACATGATGACGTTCTGAAATCCCTGTCGGGGATCATCTCCTGTCACGATGTGTGTGATGGAGTTCCTGAAACTTCATGATTAACTCCCACCTTTTCTATGTTATCTTGTGCATTTTGGGTTTCTTCATTGGTAGGGTGATCCATCCCTTCATCATAGTCTTCTTCTTCAAGCAAATCTTGTGGGAATTTCCATCCCTTAGGTTTCTTTCTTGGTTTCTGTAGAAATTTTGAATAATTTAACACATATTCAACAGAGATTATCCTGATCATGTACTATTGCGGAAAACATACACAATACATAAGCTCCTCTACGTTGATCATCAATATAGCAGCATCAATAACAATAAAACATCAAGAGCATTCACACATTAACACAGTATGTATCCCGGGGAAAGCATCTCGCTAAAAACCCCAACCATCTGTATATTAATGATTGAGTCATGTAACATTACACAGCATAATACTTCTCACAAGTATCTCCACCTCTGTTACACACAATACAGCTCAGATCAATCACAGGTTCAAATCTCTTCCGCTGCTTGCCTGCCTCCGCTGCTCAATACCTGCTCAAGAACTGATGATAATACTAAGGCAGCCACGTCTTTCCTTGGCTAAATCACGTATTTCCAAGCTACAATGTGGGCAAACTCATTGGCATACTCAATCCCTGATTTGTGCAAGATCTGGTGCACAACTATAGTCAAAACTGATAGCAATCTGATTCTCTAACACCTGTCCCTGCTGAACTGAACATGCAACTGAGTTAACTGATGTATTCATTAGTTGTATTATGAGTTAATAACTTGTGAATTAATTAATAACTAATTCACCCAACTCATCTCTAGTCTATTCGCCAGTTAGACTAAATACAACAAGTTTAACAAAGCTAAACTGAACACAACTCCATCAACTGCACCTCCAGTCCACTAAACTCAACTCACTTGAGTTCTAACTGAAGTCATGCATGCAAATATTCAACTAACCCATAAGAACCACGTATTTCCTTCATGCAATTGCATGGGCCACATCCGTAGCTCGGACTGAAGTGCTCCAAGAGAATAAGACAAAGTTTATAGTCCAAATATTATTGTGAGATAATAATATTTGACTTTTCTATTTTTGACAGCCAGTCTAAAAATAGACTTGATCACTCACACTATGATCACTCACACTTTCATCAAAAAATAGAAGTCCATCTATTTTTCCAACTTGATCAATCATCCATAAACAACAACCTGCAATCCATAGACATGATCCATATGTCTAAAAATAGACATAGTCTAAAAATAGACTTGCGCCAAAAATAGCCTGCGGGCCCACTTAGTGAAGGCGACTCTTTTCACTAAGCTCCATCATCTTGTTGCAATCTCAATACTCCCTCTCGACAAGATATGGATTATCAGCAACCCCTATCCTGCCTCGGTGGTACTCGAATTTGCTCCTGGTGAGAGCCTTCGTCAGAATATCAGCATCCTGATCCTCCGTTGGAATTTACGAAAGTAACATGATCCTCCGCTGCACACAATCTCTGATATGATGGTTCCTGATGTCAAT